>JANDKE010000354.1:0-26890 GCA_027627275.1 Coprinellus aureogranulatus
GGGAGGAGGGGAACTTAGGAGAGAGGTACGGTGGACTTTAGATGCGGACCTGATTGTATGGACTTCATGGGAAGGATGGGTTGTCGTGCGTGTGTATCTATCTATTGTCGTCGTACGTTTGCTTTGCGAGGCTTTTCTGGTTCGTTCCCGTACACCTTCTGAAAGAGCTGAATCGCTATGGACTTAGATGTCACAGACCGATGTCCCCTCGTACTCAAACGTTCACGACTGAGCCACTCGCTATCATGCGTCGTTGCTTCACAAGGACGATTCGGAGCGGGCGCTAAATTCGCGATCATGTGAACAGTGAAACATCATGGTGGTGTTTGCGCACGGACGCGATCGTCATCTCTTGGACTCTGACCACGACCTTCCTGCCATCCATACACTCCTTTCCTCTCCTGGCCCGGGTCTTTGACTGGCAGCCTGAAGGACCTTCTTCGGAGCACGATCTCTTGGGGCTGGTGAAGGGTATCCCTGGCGTGGTTCAAATGGTCTCTTGCGAAACTGCCCGATTTGACTCGGAGACAAAGGGGTTCAGATGGACGACAATGTCCGGACAATGCAGCAACCGGATCGCGACCAGAGTCACTATGAAGTCTTACGGGAAGCCTATCGAAAGCTTTACGACAGTGCTGCAGCTTCTTTGCACAGTTCGCGATGCAATCGCCGGTACGTTGGTCAACCTTTCCTTACTCGAGTCATCCCGCTCATGTGTTCGTCCAGGACACCAATGCCTTGTCAGCGACGATCTCAAAATCCTCCACCGCGATGTCTCGCTGAATAACATACTGTTGGGACATGCCAGTGAAGACTCGGTCGAAGGGTGCAGGGGCGTTCTCATAGATTTGGACTTGGCGTTCAGCGCTACCCAAGCCAATCCGACTGTCAAAGTCGACCACCACGTTGTGAGTTCTTCCGCTCACATCGTCGTTTGAAACCTTTTTGCTGATGTTAAAGCCATAGGGAACCCGAATCTCGCAGTCGTTATCTGTCCTATCAAGTTTCGAAGATGACGAACGTGAGAAGCCCGCGTACGATTACTTGGACGACCTCGAATCTTTCTTCTGGAATTTGGCTTACATCCTCCTCATCTACCGTCCAGACGGTACTCAACAATCGGAGAAGGCTGAGCTCACAAGGTTCGTTCGGAATTGGTCTTCGGAATGTCCACGGGCAGCTCTGGCAAGCAAGAAAGCCGTCATGCACTTTGGACGAGCATACGAAGCTTCGTCAAGCAGAGTCCAAGAGACATGGGGACCCGTAATTTTCGAGCTATTCGATAACCTCCGCGACTGGATGTCCGATACGATGGAGGAGAAGAAGAGGCTTCTGTATTTCGGACAGTTTTGTAGGGCCGTTAATCCTGGAGACCCTCTGGAGCCTTTATATGCCTGCAGGGAGGAGCAATACTCGGATGTCTTGGCGCTGTTCGACGGGGCTATCGAAGCGCTCAAGGAAGACCCCAGTTCTGTTCCGACATGCCCCAGCGGAACAGTTCCTCGTTTGCAGAGCCGCTGAGTCTCCCGTAAGACATCGAATATAACTCACCCCCTCTGGAGCTCTGGTGGAGTTACCTTCGCAGGTTCACCAGCCACAGATCCTGAAAATCATGGAAAAGTTAGTACCTTTCAAGTTCAAGTTGGGCCCCTCTAATCCGCGATCACGTGGTGCTGCCGAATTGGAATCATAGCTTTCGAACGCGCCGACATTCCTTCTTTCTCTCTTACCACCACCACCCATTGACTCCGCTTCATCTCTCCCTCCCCAAATTTGGACTATGCAAGCTCTACCCAGCCGACACCAGCCTGTTCATTCTGTGCCGAGCCCAAACCCCGTATTCAGCGTAACGAGCGGCACCTACGCTCATGGATTGTACTCCGATGTTATTGAAGAGCGAGATATCGACGCATTTCTCTCGAACTCTGATGTATACCTCTCCATGGATACTAGATGGGATCTCCCGGAATCCCCGTCGTCGGCCGATGACGTCCTCCGCGCTGCATTTCCGCTCTTGTCCTCAATCGTCCAAGAGTTCGCGAAGGCGTCAAGTCCTGGTATCGCAAGGAAGCTTGTTAACACCCGAGACGTACCACAGTGTAATGTAGAAAACAGCCAGGGCTACCGTATCTCTCCAGTTCTGCTGGTCTATGCAACTGGGCCATCGTTTGAAGCCCCCAGGTCCCGCGACTCTTCTACCGGCCGCAGTGGTCTTAGAACCAAGCCGTCCACCATAGGGTTCTCTAACATGGCTACCTACTTCTCTGTAAAACTGGACTCGGAGCTGGGTAGTGACAAGGACATCCTGGAAGAAATGGCGAGCTACGCCAAGTGTGTACTCATCTACCTATACTGCGCGCTTCTACTGAACGTAACCATAGACCAATATTCCGCGACCAGCCCAACCGAATGCACGTTCGATCTCTTGTTCTTACTGAAAAGCAAGCCCGCCTCGTACATTTCGACCGTTGCGGCGCTCAAATTTCCCCACCAATCGACCTTCACCGCCATCCTGCAACTCTTGTTCGTCTAGTTGCTGGTCTATCTTCCGCCGAGGAACGACTGTTAGGGCTGGACGACAGCCTTCACTGGAACATAGCAGACGGGAAGAAGAAAGATGGGACCTTGACTACGGTCGGCCCCAGCGGAGATCCTGTAACCTACTCAATCATCGAGCAGATTCCAACCCCTAGCGACGCAATCCGCGGCCGAGGAACTACTTGTTGGCGAGTTCAGGACCCGGAGACATTGGAGACTTTTGTGGTGAAGGATTCATGGCAACCTGAAGGCCCCCATACAGAACATGAACTTCTGTAACTTGTGAAGGGGATACCCGGTGTCGTTCAGATGGTCGCTTGTGACGCTGGGCGATTTGATACGCGGGCGTTCCGATGTCCAACGACCGCTGGGCAGTACAGCAATAGGGTCTTCACAAGGGTCACCATGAAGTCATACGGCAAGCCCATCGAACACTTCACATCAATGCTACAGCTTCTTTGCGCCATCCGCGACGCGATAGCTGGTATGTCCATTCCCTTTCCTCACTGTTGTATTGTTCTTAAGTCAATTTCAGGACACCAACACATCGTCGGCGACGACCTCAAAATCCTTCACCGTGATGTTTCACTGAACAACATACTATTCGGACCTGAGGACGCACATGCAGGGTACAGAGGTGTGCTCATTGATCTCGACCTCGCCTTTAGGCCAACCGCAGCCACTCCAAGTGTGAAAGTGGATCATAATGTTGTGGGTATTTCCCTGTACATGGTTCTCGAATCTTCGCTGATGTTTGAATCACCAGGGAACCCACATCTCCCAATCATTATCTGTCCTGTCGAGCTTCGACGATGCCGAGAAGTACCGACCAGCACACGATTACATGGACGACTTGGAGTCGTTCTTCTGGATTGTGCTATACATCCTCCTCCTCTATCGTCCGGATGGAACCCAACATTCGGAGCAGGCAGAGCTCACGAGGATCGTGTTGAATTGGTCCGCAGAGTGTCCAGGAAAAGCCCACGCGAGTAAAAATGCGGTGATGCATTTTGGCCGGGCATACGAAGCTGCTTCATGCCGAATCCAAGAGACATGGGGCCCTGTCTGTTTTGCATTTGTGGATAGCTTTCGTGACTGGGTAGCGGATACCACGGAAGAGAAACAGACATACCTGAACCGGGCTCGGTATCGTCGGGGTATTGAGCCTGTCAATCCTCTCGAGCCCTTCTATTCCCGTCGCGACCAGCATTACGCAGAGGTCTTGGCATTTTTCGACGAGGCTATCGAAGCTCTCAAGGCAGACCCTAATTCCATTCCGACACATCCTAGTGGCAAAATTCCGGCCTCTGCAGAGCCTCTTATCCTCCCAAAAGAAATCGACTACCCCACTCCCCCTCTTGAGCTCGACGACAGTCTTCACTCAGCCCACGCCGGTCACGAAGTACCTCCGTCCGCGAGTAACGAAGTCTCGAATCGCAAACGCCCTTCGGACAACGGCGAACCCCCAGACTGCCCTGCCAAAGCTCGGCGCATCAAATCCAACTGACAGTGCATACCAACAACTGTTTCTTCCCTACAGTCTCCTTATTTTGTATTTTCCGTGTTATCTGTTAGTCCTGCTCCCCAGATGTGTCTGTATGTTCTTCAGATTGATACAAGCCTCATGATTTAAGCAATGTAGGAGTAGACGATGCAACGATCCGCCTTAAGCTTGCTACCTCCGATCGACTAGTATTGCCTTCTCCGCCGAGCTATAACTCCCGCGCTGGGCTCTTTGCTCGTGGAAGCTGTCATGATATCCCATATCAGAAAGTAGACTTCGCTGCTCCATGTGAGAGCTGGACCGAAGCCTCCCTAAAACGCGTTAGCTTTGATATGCCCGGAGTGACCACAGCGAACGAACCTAAACGACGGCACCTTCTGAGCACAACTCCTACCAATGTGCTCAAGCTCCTTCGGACAACTCAAACGTTCTTGAAACTGGGTGGACGATTTTCATTCAAATCTGACGTAGAATTGAGGAGAAAGATGGAGATATAGCGTCTGACTGCAGGAATCTACCTGCGAGCGCTGACGAGAGCGACGGGCGCTTATTTGTGGACGTTCCTGGTTCTCATTGCGACACCCATCAGCAGCCATGGTGACCGGTGACCATGGGGAACGTAGCTGCGCCAGTGTGTGGGAAATGAAATTTTTCATAATGAAATACGCGTACACAAACGTCTGTATTCAAACACCCACGTCACCGCGTCACCGTGAACAGCCATGAACTAACCCCACAAAATGCATTAAATATTATGCTGGAGAGAACTCTTCACAGCTCACGGAGCAGACATTGGACCCGCCCATAGACGCCACTACCGGGAGCCCCGCGCCCACCGCGCCCTCAAAGGCCGCAATGAGTGGTAGCAGGGACAATGATGGCTTGGTGGAAGATGCAGGTGAAAGGCGCCTCCATGATCGGAACGAGGGGGTCAATCGGGATGCAATACGTGAGTTTTCCTACCTAGCTTTGGCGGACCCCCGCAGCCTTCTCTCAAAGTGGTTAACGAGGCTCTCTTTCAGACTATCATTACTATCATGCCCCAGTCAATCATTTCGGACAAGCATACAATTCCAACTTTGGAGTCAACTACGGTGAGCGCTTCTTGCGACGATGCCTCTCTAGGCACTGATTTTCGAGTGTCCTCAAATTATAGGAACAATAAGTCAAGGTTCGCGGCACAATGGAATTCCTACCTGTGAAGCTCTCCAGCCTACTGCTGTGGGAGTCCAGACTTATTCGACAAGGGGAGCTGGTGAGGCTCAAAACATTTGCGTACATCGCCTTCCTCAAGCTCATACTTCATTTCGAGATCTATTCTCCCTCTTGAATCCAATTCTCGATGCATCTCACACGCGAAATCTCAAGCTCTCACCCCCAAACTCGAAGTGTTTTCCCGGAACCAGAAAGGGCGTCATCGCGGCCATACGCTTCTGGGCACACAGTCCCGTTCTCCCAGAGAAGCCTCATATCCTGTGGATCTTTGGGTATACAGGTTGCGGAAAGTCGGCCATTGCTCAAGAGATAGCCAGAGACTTCGCACGACAGAACCAATTGGCGGGGAGCTTCTTTTTCTTCCGGGGTTCAGGGGAGAGGAGCAAGATTTGGAGGCTCGTTACAACACTCGCTAGTCAAATTGCTGCGGCGATCCCGGCGGCAGAGGCCATAATTGAGGCTACCGTTCGAAGGAACCCTGGCCTCCTCACGACGACGACCTCTCCTGGAAACCAGTTCGAACACCTTGTACTCCGGCCAATCAACGCTATTGCTTCCCTCCTCCTCCACCCGCTTCTCATTGTGCTGGATGGGCTTGACGAATGCGGGGACCGGGACGAAGTAGCCACACTGATCGAAGAAATCCTTGAGCTTTTCGACGACTATCCCTCCACCCCTTTCCGAATCCTCATCACCAGCAGAGTTGAAAACCATATTCATCAACGACTTCACTCGTCCAACCAAGTTCAGTTGCTCAACCTTGCACAGCATACCTCGGATGCTGACATAGCTGCTGCTTTGGATGTCGTTATCGAGAGGGAAAAGCGCGGCCGCGTTCTCATCTGCGACTCTAATTGGCCAAGCGCGGAGGAGAAGGAGCAATTGATCAAACATATCGGAGGTTCCTTCATCTTCCTAACCACCGTTATCAAGAGACTCTTCGATACAAGTAACGAAGACGGCCTTACCCCGATGGCCGCGGGCTGCCCTCTTGTACTCGGCATGAGCCCGGACTTCGACGGACTATACAAGTCTATCATGGATCCTTGGCAGCATCTCCCTTGCTTCTTCGACATAGTCAGCACCATCGCCCTCGCACTAGAGCCACTCTCCATTGCTCAGATTTCCGACCTGGTGGGTATAACAACCATGGATGTTGTCCATGTACTCGTCAATCTCCAAGCCGTCCTTCAGGTCCCCCGGGGATGACCGAACTCCTGTCACCCTGTGGCATACCTCGCTCAGGGATTTCTTCTGCTCCAAGACTCGATCAGGCGCTTTCTTTGCCGCACCAACTCACCACCTACGGCTCGGACGAAGATGTGTACATCTGGCATCTTCATCNGGCCCTTCTGTGTCCTANGACTATGCCCGGCGTTTCGCGCTTGAACATCTGAAAATNTTTTTCAGAAGCACTGGCGGATTCCCNGACTCNTTCGATGGGAAGCTGAAAATGCAAATGCGCGCTTTACAGATGCCTGTGTTTGAAGGTGCGCCTACTCGNCCAGACNAAANCCTCTGGCCTGACCTTTCCTGCATTGTCGCACCGTAGATGGGCGGACAGCNCTTGAGATCGCCAGTCGGAGGCGGGACTGGAAACTTGTCCGCGCTCTCGTGAACGAAGGTGCAGATGTTAATGTTCGNTTCCAACCTAACGGTGAGCCTCGTCAGTAGCTGCTGTTTGCAGTTGGAGCTTGAATTACGTGTAGAATTCGGTGATAACATTGTCACCGCACTTCATGCCGCTTGTCACTGCGAAGAGACCGGGGTGATATACTTCTTGCTCGACAAGGGGGCGAANCCTAATNTCAGTGGTGAGTGTACTTCCATTTTGCGACAGATTCTCGCAACTGACCCGCCGTTATGGCGTAGGTCCCTATAAAGGTAGCCCTAATGCAAGCACTAAACGTTAAACGGCGGANTGCTTACCCTGTNGAAGCCTTGTCCCAGATCTCNTTCTATCATGGCACACCGCTCGCGTACGCGGCGTTCAGGGGAGACNCCGANCTCGTCNCCCGACTCCTTNAATGCGGGGCAGATCCCAACNTGCGAGGTATGGGTTTTCTAGTAATTCTATGCCAAAGAATTGGCCCAGTGCTCAACNTAAACTCTCCGAACAAAAGCTGGCTATTACAACACTGCGCTTCAAGCAGCCTGTACCGGCGGTTCGCTTGAAGTAGTCATTGCCCTGCTTGATCACGGNGCAGACCCNAGCATGAGAGGCGCGTACTACCATTCATTCCCTCGCTTCTCCAATCGAAGGGCTGACCATACCNCCAGGCGGTTGCTGGGGATCCCCACTCCATGTGTGCGCGTACTGGGGTCGGCGTGACATGGCTCNGGCCCTACTGGAGCGTAAGGCCGACCCCAATGTCAAAGGTAANGTAGATGTTCNCGTATAGCGGCGTAGTCAAGTATATGGTGGATTGCTCATGTTTCAACTGNGAATTCAGACCTGGAAGGGCGTACTCCCCTTCATGANGCNTGCATTCGCCGCATGCTCACGTCCAGTACAGCCCAAGTCAACGTCGCGACCTGCCTTCTGGAATTCGGTGCTGACCTTAGCATAAGAGGTGGGCCCAGATATCAGGAAGAGACATNCGCTTTCTCACTCTTTGGTGTAGATGATTATGGGGAAGACGTCCTTACCCTCGCGAGACAGCAAAGTCCACGCGACTTGGAGATTGTGCAACTACTCGTACGCCATGGCTCGGGAGACTAAATTATTTGAACGGTTCTAATCTGGTTACCGCTATCTTATGTGCCTCCTGTAATGTTATCACCCTCCTATTCGTAGTACCGTGCGTCTATTGTAATAGTCCACTTTCGAGGAAAATCACGCTTGCTCGAACTCAAAATTCTCCATAGCCTTCTGAGGTTCCAACCCACGTACGTATGTCGACAGACATATAGGTATCGAGTTCAAGGCCGCTTTGAACCTCATCGCATCTGGGGATGTGTCGCTCGGTGATGGTAAAGTGGACCTCGATTGCATACTAGTAGTACAGGGGAACAGCAACACAGTCAGGGGATTCCCAAGACCGGGCGGCGGGAGCTAGGAGCTGGGAATACAGGAAAAGAGTATGGGGTGTCCGTCTAAGCGAACACTGGGAAGGTTACAGAAGGATACACAGGTCAGGGATAGCGGAGAGGGTATCGCAATGGGAGGAGGGAGGGTATCGCAAATGCAGACGGTACGAAGGCAGGTATCACAAACACAGGGTAAAGAGGTATCGCGATTGAAGATATGGTACGGATCGAAGTCTAGATAATGATAAGTTGAGATATAAATCAAGGGGAAGGACACCGATTAGGACCACAGCCAACTTGTCGATGCGAATGCTCATGAAGACGGACTGGTTGGCTGCAACCCTTCCTTAGCTCTCCTGATCTTCGCTGGGGGTGAGTCGGGGTGCTCGCCATCTCCCGAGCGACGCTTTCGATTCGGAGTAACTGGGCTCGTGTGAGGCGAGAGCGCCGAAAACGATTGCGGGGGAGTCGTAGGAGGGAAGACCCCAACAGGGGAGGGAGGAGTAACGGGCACTGGGATGCCAAAGGTGCAGTCAACGGGCGCCTCAATCGCTGCAAAGTCTGCTTCTGCGCACCCACCCTTCAGTCGGGGAGAAGACGGATGTCCGGCTCGTTTACCGCGTCGTTTTCTAGTGGGAGGCGACGGGCTAGGGTGAAGTGAGAGGGTGGTAAACGTCTCTGGAGGAGGAGTCTTGGGCGACAGACTTTCCACAGGAGAAGGTGGGGAAATCGGTGAAGGAACCGCAGAAGTGGTCGAAGGGGGAGTCTTGGGCTCTGCCACGGGGGATACGGAAATGAGCGACGATTCGGCTTTGACAGCCTCAATAGCGTCGTCAAACATCTTCAATACGGTTGCGTAGTGTTCATCACGGCAGGAGTACAGGGCAGCCAGAGGGTCACCTTCGACACCTTCACCGTCGACGTCGGAGGCGAGAATTGCCTTCTCGTCGTTCCTCTCCATGAGCCACCAAAGGAAGCTATCAAACAGCGCGCCACAAGCCGGTCCCCACGCATCGTGAATCAAGCTGGAAGACTGTAGCGCAGTGCTCCCGTAACCAGTCACCAAGCTCTTGTTGTTCACAGCTTCACTCGTATCCTCGGCCCCCCACCCCCACACGATGGAGGGTCCTTCCTCTGTGCTGGGCACCCGGCTGCCGTCGGGACGGTAGAGGAGGAAGATATATGCCATCAGGAAGAAAAACGACTCTAAGTCGTCGAGGTAGGTGTGATCAGCGGATTGCTCGCGGAGGAAAGCGCTGTCAAGGACGGAGAGCGATTGAAAGACGCGTGTTCCCTTCAAAGTACATTATCAGTAGGTACAACGGGGGATACTTCAACCCAGAACTTACGATGTTGTGACAGGTCTTGATCGTCGGTTGAGAGTTCGTGGCCCTAAACGCCATGTCGAGGTCAATGAGGACTCCACGTTCTCCTTCCGGCGCGTCTTCGTTTCCGAGAAGAATGTTGTTGTGGGATACGTCGCGGTGGAGTATTCGTAGGTCGTCTGCCGAGAGTCGCTGGTGACCTAGAGATGGCGTCAGCTATGGATCAACCACTCGGAAGTGAAGAACGTACCAGCCATGGCGTCGCGAATAGCGCAGAGTAGTTGGAGAACAGAGGTGAAGGAGACGACGGACTTCCCATACGACTTCATGGTAACGCGCGTTGCGACTCTGTTATGATACTGGCCAACCGTTTCAGGGCACCGAAAATCCTTAGTCTCCCCGCGGTTCCTCTCGCAGGATACCATCTGCACTACGCCTGGAACGCCCTTGACCAACAACAAAAGGTCGCTCTCGGGCGCTCGGTCAACAGGCCTCCAGGATTCCTTGATCACATATTCTTCCCCAGTCTCAGGGTCCTGAACCTTCCAGCATGTCGTTCCACGTCCTCTGATGGAGTCCCTAGGCACGGGGATCTCCTCGATGATGGGATATGCGGCAAGCTCTCCGGAAGGGCCTGTTGTGGCGACTGTACCCTTTTCCTTTCGTCCGTCAACGATGATCCATTGCACGCTGTCGTCCAGACCCAGTAGCTTCTCGTTCGTTGAAGCCAATCCTGCAACAAGGCGGATCAAAGTGGCGGGGTGTTGGTGAATGTCGATAGGAGGTGTAATCTGTGCCCCAGCGCGGTCGAAGTGCACCAAGCGAACATGTGTTTCGGTGATGGAGAGGGAGCGAACGTAGAATCGATTGGGTTGTTCATGAAATATGAGTCTGATGTGCCAGTCAGCAAGCCACGAATACGGCGCCAACAAAATAAGTACCCACCGAGCGTAGCTTCGCATCTCGTCCACAATCTCCTTTTCACAACCCACCTCCGAATCCGCTTTGACAGAGAAGTGCGCTGCCATGTTACTGAATCCGATGGGCACCTGGAAGTTGCGGACTTCCTTGTCGAGAGGTCTTGGGACCTGGAAAGATGGCCCAGCTGCTCGAACCACCAGCTCCGGACATGCGCGAAATCCATCCTCGTTCTTCCCATCACAGCCCTCGATGCCAAAGGTATTCAAAACCTCTCTTTCTACACCAGGTTCCCGGTACTTGACGAAGCTTCCGACGATCGATTGGAGCATTTCGCACACAGCGCTGAGAAGGTTCGCCGCGGTGGTGTTGGCAGACGGCGTCGGAAGCGACCATCTCTTCTGAGCCGAGTCGTAGCAATCGGTCTCCTCCAGAAAGTCACTGATGCTGCTATCGTCTGCTATTCCGCGATATATTTCGTGAGCGTACGTCGGACTGGCTGTCGTAAAGCTGGGAAGGGGTCTGGCTGGCGTATGTTGCTCGACCACCTGCTGCTGTGTACTGGCTTCTGGCCGTCCACCATGGCTACTCGGTGAGTGTATGTTAGATTGAGCCTCCTCAAGCATCCCAATGCGTGGAGAAGAGCAGCGGGAGGAGAACAACGCGCGACTGCAGGCGATGGTGGTGGTAAGAGACAAGAAGTGGGTGCGGCTCCGCCAAGCCGACGATTCGCCGATCGCGGTACCATCAATCACGTGGTCGTTCACCCCCAGGCCGGGCTGACGGGCCGTTTAAGTATTCCCTGCGCACACCGCCGCAGGCCGGGCAAGGGTTCTCCCCCTNCCCCCCCCGAGTCGTTTGGCTCAGGTAGCGACGAAACAACGGTTGCTTGCGCTATCACACATCGCGGACTATCCAAATTATGGACTCGATATTCCTCAAGCCCATATGATCCAAGCCACGGCGACGCATCACCCCATGGGCACATNCGATTTTAGCTACCATAGAGACATCCAGCCGTAGGGTCACCAACCCCAACTGCAGAACCAACGAGTTCACAATAGACAAGCATCTACGTACGNTAAACGGGTATGTGACCGACAACCGCTGTCTACCTAATCTCTCACGCACTGTTGTACTGTAGAACNAAAATAACACNGGTCGTCGACCGACGCAGCTACGCTTCNAACGGGTCGCGCGACGNTGAACCTGAACTGGACGCCCGGATAGGCTGGGACAAGCCATTGTCGAGACATCTAACCTTCGGATCTGGGATATCAGGGACNTTGAAAGCANGANTACTCTCGCGACGCCGACGTTTCAAATTTACCGGGATTTGAACCTTGGGAGCTGGCTCTGGTCCTGCTGGGGGAGGCATCAAGGGCGTCNATGGCGGTCTGGAAGAGTCCGATNACGTGTTCGTAGTGCGTTTGAGCNTCGCGGTATAGAGGCGCAAAGATGCTTTCTAGGTGTTCCTCCGCCTGGGTCTCAAGGCGAGACCTTGTCAACTCNCCACTGGCGACTTCGTTCGTGACCTTCTCGCGCAACCACTTCCTATACCCCCGCACCAAGATACCCTTCTGTACTTGAATCGACCACACCCATTCCANGAATTGCTCNAAAAGGTCCCTGCAGACCTTGCCCCACGACTCCAGGATGAGATCTGCCGCAAGCTCAGCGTGACGNCGCGCGGGGTTGATGAGCAGTGCTTTCGAGGCAAGNGCATNCTTGGCCTTCTCGCTGTCCCATCCNTCNACAACGCTCTTAGCTTTGTCACCCTTCTCTCGCTCCTTCCCATNGGGGCCNTATTGGAACATTAGGAAGCAGAGAACGTCGAAGAAACTTTCGAGATCGTCCAGGTAGTCGTGAGCAGGGGCNAGTTCTCGTTCATACTCTTCATTTAGGTCAGTGANGAAATCCAGCCTCATGCACGACTGGAAGAACCGACGGCCCTGGTTANNTTGTCAGNTACGNTGCGCGGGTNGAAGAGGTCCTGCAAACGTACCATGATCGGTTCATCGTTGATACNCGAGTCCGCGCCAGTGTGGAAGTCAAAGGCAAGACTCAAGTCTATCAGGATTCCTTGCTCTCCAACTGGGGCATCCTCCCGCCCAAGCAAGATCGTCTTGTTAGAAATGTCCCGATGCAATATGCCAATGCCATAGAGATTTCCATGTGCTGTGGAACGATGGGTGAGTACANGGAGTNAGCGTGCAACGTANTTCGCTCACCTGCCACAGNATCACGAATGGCGGAAAGGGCCTGGTGTGCAGACTCGAAGTTGTGAATCTCTTGGCCNTACTTCTCGGTNACGANCCTGAACGACTTCCGGTTGAAGTACNCNTCAGTTCCATCCCGCCACTGGCGCACCTCTACGCGTTCTTTGTACCAGATAATCCGGCACACCCCNTTGATTCCTTTAGCGTTTGCCCTTTGGAGGAGCTCCCATTCCGGAGTGCGACCCTGCGAACTCCAAGAATCCTTGACGAGGTACTCCTTCTGCGTGTCAGGATCGCGAATGATCCAGCAGACTGTAGCGTCTCCACGGATGTGNTGGTTATGCGAAACCGGGTCTTTGTCGACGAGGTCGTACCNCTTATTCTCGTCANGGCCTGCACAAGNCATGGTTNCCTTTGCCTTCCTGCCTTTCGCNTCGTGCTCCCACTGGATGGAATCNTCGAGGCCAATGCTTCTTTCGCTCACTGTATTGCTAAGACCGACGAGCAGGCCGACGAATAAGGTGTACCTGTCGTGGAGATCGTAGNGCTCTGTCGCTTGCAACCCCGCACGGTCGAAGCGCAGAAGTTGGACACTCTTCTCACTAATCAGGAGAGCGTCGACGCGCAAGCGGTTAGGCTNGTGGGCCATTATTTGGCTAGGTGATATCGTGGTAAGTCAACCGCAACTCTCTGCCACTTGAATAAGGATCGGTCACNTACCGAATGTAGACCGTCATCTGCTCGATGTTGTCCTCCCGGTTCATCTCTCTTTCTAGCTTGATGTCGAAGCAGGCGACGATGTTAGCGTAGGTCACTTTGAGCTTTCCGTCCAATGGCNCCTCGAAGGACGGTCCGACCCCACAGATGACGATATCAGGAGAGGTATAGTGTCCTTCGATGTGCGGAATATGTTTGTTGTGCATATCAANAACCTCACGCTTCACCCCAGGGATGGCCTTNAAGTGTTTGTCCAAGACGGCAGTGATAAGNTGCACGAACGGCTCGTAAAGCTGACGCTCGAGGGTGGGCTTCTCAGGAATGATGACCCATCGAGTCGAGTTNTTGTTCGGACCTGCTTGGAAGGTGAACAAGCCCNACTGCTTCGCAATCGTCGCCCTCAGCCAGGAAATGGTACCGATCTGAGATATCTTGAGCTCAGCGGTAAATTTCTTCATCGTCCATGTCAGGCTTGCGACCGGAATCTCTCCCATGGTGGTCATAATAGACTTGCCCTGGCCCTGCACAGTGCGGTCATTTGCATAGCTCCGATGCGAATCCCGGCTGTGTGGGGTAGAAAAGAGGCCGGTGGAGGAGACACGTCCCATGGCTTCGATGGAGGCGCTGTTGATTAGGGAGCGAGACGTGCTGGTTGCGCCTTGGTAGATGGTTGAATCCATACTGGAAATGGTATCGGGTGGTCCAGCATTGCTACTGGACGATCGCTTATATCCGACTGCGTCGTTAATGAACGTTCCGTAGAACGCAAGATGTCTATCGTTGCTGTTAGATCCGGTCTGGGAGTTGCTATCCCGTTGGCTAGAGCCGACTGTGGCGAAGCTCAGCGCGACGGTTCTGGGAACAATGCCCGCATCGCTAGGAGGTGGAGTTCGAGGTTGCTGAATGCTGTTAAAGGGTATCACGCGACATTGAGTTAACAGAGGAAATGCTGAGTGGAACGCAACATGTAGAACGTAGACTTACCTTCGGTGAATGTCGTCTTCTGCCATTTGGCTATCGCTCACTCTTTGGTTCGTATTGTCGAGTGGCACGGTGGGGTGCACGTTGGCTGACCCACCGTCACGGCCGTCGCGCGTAGACTCCATCGCGATAGGGGGAAGGATATCTGGCTATGGAGTTAGGGGGTGGTAATTTGGGAAGGAGAGGGAATGAATGCGAGTGGCCGATCTGGCTCGAACCCCTTATATAGCACAAACTACCATGATCCTCGTTTGAGCGGGAGCAATGCTTGAATTGGGCGGTATTTCTGGCAAATGCACGTGACACTGAAGGGTGAGTGCCGGCGTTCCATGATGTATCCCATAGACCGGATGCCGCTCCGTCTGGCGAGGTGGTCACGATTCTTTTCACGTGAGGGCCCCTTCGGGGGAATCGTCGCCAGACGGACCGGTCAAACTCGTTTGATCTCGCTACGGCGTTCCTTACGCCTTCCACCGCGATTTGTATATCCTCTCGTGCTCTCCCTATCTTTCTATTAGACAGATTTAGGTAGATGAAGGTCAGAGCTTTGCGCTAGGCCAATTTTTCCGGTGAACCAAGACAATTTCGGTCTTTAGACCATGTATTAGTTTGGCGCGATTTACAGCCAGGGACCAGTGTAGCCATGGATCTCGGCAAAGATTCTTGGGAATACCTTCGGAGGGAGCGTTCAAAAAGTAGATATCAGTGCTAGATATCAAATCGGACCCTACCCCAGGTTCATTGGTAAGTACAAAGAGTTATGAGATGGAGGTATGTGCTGAAGGCGCGTTCAAGCGTAACGATCGCCATAGCGGAGCCCGCCGAGTTTGACCGGTCCGTCTGGCGACGATTCCCCCGAAGGGCCCTCACGTGAAAAGAATCGTGACCACCTCGCCAGACGGAGCGGCATCCGGTCTATGTATCCCACAGAGCGAATCTAAATTCGCTGTACTAGTACCTCGTGCATCGACAAACTGAGCTCTTCGGCACGCCATTCTTGGAGTTTTTACTGCAAGCTTGTTTGCCCGAGCCGCACAAGAAAGTTATTGGCCGAGGTCAGGTTCGAACTCGCATGTCAGGTATTGTCCAAGCCAATCGGCAGAGAATTCCCAGGCCAATCTTCTCTTCCTTCCGCCCACCATGGCCGGGAACGTTCTCGTCCCCCGCTGCAATGTTTGCAAATCCCCTAAAGGTGGTCTAAGCCTGTGTGGGGGATGCAGAGTGGCGAGGTATTGCAGCAAAGATCACCAACTCAGCGACTGGCCTACACACAAGTCGGCTTGCGGCAAGATCAAGCGGGGCAGGGCAAAATTGGAGATGGAGGATAACACGCTTCGGAGTGACGCTGGAGGCGGAATATTCAATCCCGCCTATCCCTTTGAGAACAAAGTTGGTTCATTCTGGGGGATCCTGTGTGTCCGGAACTGTTTATCTCATGGGCGAGGTGGCTGACCGAAGTGTAGGAGCACGAGGGACTACATGCGGGCTCGACTCCGATACGCCGTAGACGTCTTGGATATTGACAGCCACGACGCTCTTACCACCGCTCTCGA
Organism: Coprinellus aureogranulatus; assembly: GCA_027627275.1. Lineage (NCBI taxonomy): Eukaryota > Fungi > Basidiomycota > Agaricomycetes > Agaricales > Psathyrellaceae > Coprinellus > Coprinellus aureogranulatus. The sequence goes on from JANDKE010000354.1 coordinate 16,001, forward strand.
TCACATGCGAGACATGCTTCGCCTTAACCGGAGGGACAACCAAGGCGTTCGAGACAGGATCCCCAGCATTCTGTTACGCTTAGGTCAAGACCAGAAGTGCTACGACTTCGTCAAGTGGTATGCCACAGAAGGCGCCAGAGGGGACTACAGCTACGGTGACCTGAGCCTGCCTTTCCTGAACCTGGAGAATGAGGACGCAATGGAAGCGGTGGCGATGTTTTGCGACCGCTGGGCAGGGGCAACGCATGCCATCCCGGTTACACTCCTCAAAGTTCGAATGCTACTCGACCTACAGGATCTTCGTTCTCATTCATCACTCTTCGAGACTAGCGCAGTTTCCCACTTTGACCCTGCTCGGTACATCAAGGAGCAACCAGCTTTACGAAGTTCTATCTGGAAGGGGAGACTCGATCTACTCTCGCTGGGGGACCTGGACGATAGGATGAAAGTGCTGGAAAACCAGACCAACGAGCTGTTCAGGGCAATCCAAGAGGTAAACGAGTACATATGGGACGCTCTTGCACATCCAGAGCTGTTCTCCCACGAGCCGCCATCGGAATACTCGCCGGGTAGTCTTGAAGAGACTACGGTTTTGCTCCTCGAGAACGAAAAGTCCTGGGTGGAAACTGATGGAGCTCTGGAGTGGATCCGTAACAAGCTCTAATTCTTTTCAATGCCTTAAGTTTGGTCTATTGGTCGACATGCTGTTGGGGCTACGTTCTACATGTCTCCCCACTATTACTCGAGTATATGCAGTAATGGCTCCTGAACCTAGAGTTCGTGGGCTCAAGAGTAATGATCTGATTAATGGGCCACCACGTTGGAACTGAACCAGCCACGCTCAGGTAAGAGGTACGACAGACCTGCTTCGGTACGTGGGTATGACCGGGATCCCTAGGAAGGTTTCCCAGACCTTCGGCGGCTACTAGCTCGCTTCGCTCTCGCCACGTTTCCTACGCCTTTCGTGTTCCTGGCGGCGCTGGACTGAACGTTTTCCAAGTGCTTCATGCTCCGTGTGGTCACTCTGGTTGTCTTTGACGTGTTCTTCGACCCCGACGATTCGGAGATATCCGTACTGCGTTTGCGCTTGAACCTCTTCCGATTCGGGACCAGGGGATGAGGAGGGGGGAGGGGACGAGGCCCCGCTGTCTCTGGAGATTGCTCAAGTGCGGTGATAGCTGTGCAAAAAAGCCAAGGACCTCCTTGTAGTGGTCGGCTGCATTGGCCATCAGTGGTGCAAAAATTCCTTCCCCCAAATTCACCTGCGGCTCAACAATGGTCGGTGCAAAGATATCGTTATCGTCGCTATCAACGTGAGAGCATCCAGCTTCCGAGTGGGCTTGAATTGACTCCTCTCCAAGCTCCTCGACTTCGGCCATATCTTCTTCCTCGGGTATTGCGTCAAGGTCCTGACGCTCGCCGATTTCCGTATCGCTCTCCTGATGGGCGCTCAGTATCTCAGACTTTCGTTCGTGGATACCGGCGACCCACTCAAGATAGGACTTGAAAAGAGTAGCGCACGCCGATCCCCAGGTCTTGGACACGATCCCTATGGCCTTTTCCTTGTTACCCGACGTCGGATTGAAAAGGGCCATCTTGGAATCCAGTGAGACCGCGGCCTGCTCCGATTCCCATCCCTTCACGATTTCCCTTGCTTCGTCTTTAGCTTCCCTCTCCGTACCATCAGGGTGGTATTGGAGCATCAGGAAGCAGGTCAGGAGGAATATCCCCTCCAGGTCATCCAAATGGTCATGCGGAGGAGCCCTGCCGCCCGTCCGATTCGCCAAAACTTTCAGGATCATGCAAGATTGGAAGAACCGAGTTCCCTACGAGCCAGGAGTGTCAACGGTATGCCCCTTGCGCATGGACGCTATAAAATTGGACTTACAGATCGAGCCTCTTTGAATCGAAGGGCGCTCTCCTTGTCCTCTCCAAAGTCTAGTGCCACCCCGAGATCTATTAAAACCCCCCGCCAGCCCACTTCTGCGCCGTCAATCCCAAGCAGGACATTCCGATTCGAGATGTCACGATGGAGTATATTCAGCCCGTAGAGTCCAAAGTGCGCTTATCGAAGTGCGTGAGCGCGAATAACGTGGGATGCCGGCCAAAAAAGGGAGCTCACCATAGGTCGCATCATGCAAGGCTCGAAGTACTTCCAAAGGACACATGAAGGTTTGGATCTCGCGCCCGTGCGGCTTCATCACGATCCTCATAGCCCGCCGATTCACGACTCTGTCAGCGGTAGTTTTGCACCTGAAATCCACGGTTTGAATGTCACGAACGTGGTGGTCCACAATCTCGGCAACGCCTACGATGTTATTCTGCCTAACCTTTAGAAGTAGCTCATGCTCTGGAGTGCGGCCGTCGGAAATCCAGGAGTCCTTGACAATGAACACTTCATCCGACATGCTCTCGCAGACCGCCCATATCGTGCTTGCTCGGCCCCGTATGCCAAAGGAGTGGGAAAGAGGCTGAGAGTCGAGGAGGACGTAGTTCGTTTCTTGGCCCGGCTCGCCAAACTTCATGGTTCCTGCGCTCTTCTTGCCATCTACAATAGTCCAATGGAGGCTGTCGTCGAAGCCAGCTCGTAGGTCGCTGGACCCGCAAAGCTCTATGATCACGCGGATGAATGTGTGCGGGTTGTCATTAAGGTTGAAGTAAGGGCTGACTTGGACACCCGAACGGTCGAAGTGAACGAGTTGAAAGCGTCGCTCGCTGACGACTATCCCACGTACAAAAAGGCGGTTTGGCTGGTGAGCAAACACTTGTCTATCCGTTCGTTCAGTTATCTTCAACAGAGGACTCTTAGGATGGATTTGAAGGCGTACATACCGGGCGTAAATGAGCATTTGCCTAAGGTTCGCCTTGAGCGTCAGCTTACTGTCAAGCTTCACGTCGATGAAAATGATGATGTTTGGGTATCCGACGCTTCCGCCGTTGAGAGGAATTTCGAAGAATGGTCCGGTCGCGCTGACCACTAGGTCAGGGGAGGTATAGTGCTTCCCATCTTTGTGTTTGAGCTCTGTGGCGTTGGTGCAATGGACTTCACGCTCCACCCCTGCACTTAGGCTTGGCTTCACAAACGCGTCGAGGACTTCTTTGAAAATGGCCAAGAAAAGGGGATAGAGATCCTTCTCGTGCTTGGGTTGACCAGGAAGTTTCCAAACAGCAGTATGCAAAGCCACTTCGTCAGCCTGCAGCTTCAGCCATTGAGGGCCATAGACCTCGTTAGACTTGGCGGAGTCCAGCCACTCTTCGATGCTGTCTTCCGGGATGGCTGGGGCAAACTCTTCTTCGTCGCGAAGATAAGTCTCGGCACAAACTATCTCAGCCCCAACTACCTTCATGAGTGAAATACCTTCAAGCCGTGCCGAACTTCTGGTTTCAGATGCGGAGCCGACGGAGTGCAGATTGAATGGAGTGCCTTCACGCTGGCTCCTGAATTTCTCGCTGGCCGTGGAAGCGCGGACGGACAGAGTCGGAAGCCGGTCGGGCTCAGGGCGATCAGTCGCTTCAAGACCTATCTCACTTGCAGTAGAGGAATGTGCAGAGTTTTCTTGACCGTGGGTACGCGTTGAGTCGTGGTCAACACGGGCGACGGGGATCGATCCTCCTGGCGACATCTTTACAGTTGCGTGAGGAAAGGTTGGTGTGGCCTGTGTGGGGGCAGGGGATAGATCATGGGACATGACCCTACATCTACCGCCTTTTATGTAGATCTCAGTACAATACCAAACTTACGCGTCAAAGCGCAGGGTCAGAGTGTCGCTTTGATAAGACGACATGTGGCCGTGATGTCCAATGCAGCCGGCCGATGCCACTGAAGCTGAGTCAAACAATGAGAAGCATAAAGGTGTGCACTGTTCNCATACAATACAGCCGTCGAATGCGAGGTAGNAGTGCGTTTTAAACCCTGCGGCGCCGGTCAGAGATAGGTCGCCATCCAGGGAAGAAATTTAGNCCTGNCTATGGTATGGAACTATTCGCATGGTTCCTGCNTGGATTATTCGTATGTTGAGCGCAAAAGAAAAAACGTAAGCGAAAAGATGGCTTCAAAGNTTAGTGGCAGCGGTNCTGGGGTCAAGCGCGATGTACTGTGAAATGTCATGCGGAACGAGATCATCGCACACGCTGCATCAACACCGCAGATACACAAAGACAAAAGAGACCTGTCTCGAGCCTCGAGGTAAGAACCACCATCCGGATTTAGGGAGACAATGAAAAACAATAGGTCAAAGGGAGCAACCCGACTATCCCCGTGACTAAAAGAAACAGTTGGATACATGCTGCGTGAAATGGCGAAGGGACTGCGGTGCTCTGGAATCCAATAGACAACGACAAGTTTGGCGGAGAAGAGGCAGGCCACACGGTGCGTAGCGATCGGAACGTCAATCGACGAGACTATGACAGCAACACTCGTAGATTAGAAGAGGGGGAAGTAAGGCCTCCGTCAGGAACGAGCAGTCGTGCGCCGTCTTTTACCAGTGCGCTTGGCATTCGATGGCTCCGGAACAGGTTGATCATCCTCCTCGCGCTGCCGTTTGGCAATGCGAGCAGATCGTCGGGGCTGAGTAGAACTAGTGGGGTGGGCGGAAAGAGAGCCTGAAGGTGCACCAGCGTTGGCGTTCAATGCAGCTGTCGTGTTCTTTTGAAGATTTCGGATACGGGAGGATCGGCGAAGTTGAGCAGCGGGAGCAGGTTGGCTAGAGTGGGGAAGAGCTCGAGGGTGGGTAGCGGCCGCGGGAGAGGTATCCTGTGAAGGTGATTGGTTCCCGACGGCGCTTGCCCTGTTTACGTCTACAGCGCCGGAAATTTCGTTCCCATAGGCACGACTCAACGGTCCATTCTCCTGGTATTTTGGAACGCTGGCGGCCAATTCGGGTTGTTTGGTCCTGGTTGATNGTTCCGCAGGCGGTGACTCAAGGGANGAGATTGCTTCGTCGAACATTGTCAAGACTGCCGCGTAGTGGTCCGCCTGCTGTGCAAACAAGGATTCCACCCCGCTGCCCTGGTAGGACAGCCTTTGTTTATCGCTCCTCCTCGAGACTAGCCAACCACGGAATCTGTTGTACAGCTCTAGGCATGCAGTTCCCCACCCACTTTCGATAAGGCGTCTCGCTGTGATGGTAGGGCCCCACAGCCGGTGCTTATGTGAAAGAGCTGTGCTGGGGTCATCGTCACCCCAGTTCCATACAATCGATGGGCCGTCTTCGCTAATCGGGATGCGACTGCCGTCTGGTCGATAGCCAAGGAAGATATAGACCAAAACATAGAAGAATGATTCTAGGTCGTCGAAATAGTCATGAGGTGGTGCCTTTTCCCTCTTGTAATGGCTACCCAATACACTCATTGACTGAAACATGCGGACGCCCTAAAAACATCGTTGGTCAAAAGATAACAAAGAACCGGGCACCCCAACCTCGACTCACAACGTTGAAGTCTGCTCTGATAGTTGGCTTGGATTCAGTTGCCCTGAAGGCGAGGTCCAGATCGATAAGAATGCCCCTTTCGCCTGCCGGAGCCGTGTCCTTCCCGAGTAAGATATTCTGTGATGATATATCCCTATGGAGAATACGAATATCGTCGGAAAGGAGACCCTGATGACCTACACGGAGGGATAAGCGAGCTGAAGCGAGAGGAGAAATAAGCCGCTCACCAGCTATCGCGTCACGGAGGGCGTAGAGGGCCTGAAGTTTAGAAGTAAAGAAGTCGATGGGCGGCCCATACGATTTCATTGTCACCCTTGTCGATATGCGGTTCTGATATAGTAGCGCAGTACTAGGACACCTCATATCTTTCGTCTCCCCTCGCCTTGTCTCGTATGAAACCATCTGAGCGACACCTGGGACTCCCTTCACAAGCGCGAGTAGCTCATGCTCCCCAGGGCGGTCGTCCGGGCGCCATGAATCCTTCACAACGAGTTCTTCAGACGTATCAGGGTCTTGCACACGCCAACATGTCGTCGCCCTACCAAAGGTGGAATTCCGCAAAGTCCGTATCCGCTCCAGGATTGGATAAGTTTTGAGTTCTCCAGACGATGAAGTAGTTGTGAGGGTACCCTTTCCCTTCATTCCGTTGACTATGGACCACTGGATGCTGGTGTCAATGCCAAGGCGGTGCTCGTCACTGGAGGATAGCCCAGCAACAAGGCGAATAAAAGTTGTGGGGTTCTGGTGAAGGTCGATAGGAGGCGTGATTTCGGCGCCTGCACGGTCAAAGTGAACAAGACGTAGGTGTTCCTCCGTGAGGAAGAGCAACCGAACGAAGTATCTGTTGGGTTGTTGGAGGAGGATTTGGCTGCAATGGAATTAGTCCGCCACCTCGCCACCCGTTCAAGTTGAAACGATTCGCACCGAACGTGCTTCTCCATTTCGTCGAGCTCCTTCTCTGTAGTTCCCACCTCAGAGCCCTGCTTTACGTGGAAGAAAGTGGCCATACAAGAGAATCCGACTGATTGAAGCTCTTCGTCTGAGGGGGAAGCAGGTTCAGGACGGTCGGGCAGCTCGAAAGACGGTCCAGCCGCATGAAGGACGAGAAAGGGCCACTTCTGGTACCCCTTCTCGTCAGCCGCAGCGCAGTCTGGAATCCGTAGGGTGTTGACTAGCTTTCTTTCTACACCGGGTTCATGGCTCTTTGCAAACCTCTTCACTGTCGAGGAGAGAATCTCGAAAAGAGAATCCACAAGGGATTCCGTCGTACTCGTTGTGTCCAGTGTTGACCACCTTCTCCGTTTGCCGTCATATAACGCGTTCTCCGATAGGAAGCTCTCTATCTCTTCATCCCGAGCTACATCCAGATATAGCCCATGAGCATACGACTCGGTAGTCGTAGTGAAGCTGGGGTAGGATGGATTTCCCGTCGCGTCCTGGTTCGCCTTCGTCGCGTTAGCCTCGTTTGTCGCCGAAGTCATCACGAAGCCGCATAGATGGGCCAACGACCGTACTCTGCGCCCGTAGAGAGGGAAGGTCGCGTCCTGGAGTACTGGACGATGATGGTATGTGTGAGAGGAACAATAACGCCGCGTAGATGGAACAAGGTCCACATCACACGTGATTGTTCCTTGGAGGCACCGATCCTCGTTCGGATTAGCGCCGACATAGTACTTGACGAACTCAGACAGACTCAGACAGGTTCAGAGCATAAGAATCCATTAGGTACGGTACACTCAAATACGAATCAAGACTCTAATAAGAGCTAGTTAAGGAGATCTACTAGCCCGATATCAGCCCCTCTCTGTGATCGTCGACGGCAGTGCAAAATCACGCTGGAAGTTTCCTAGGTCTCCACCAGGAATCCAAGGAGTGGATTCCTTCGGTCAGCGCCCAGCTCGACGAGTCCAAATTGCTCTAGCTCTCCCCCCACGCTCTTCAGATCATCAAGCGCGGCACGCCTTCGTCGCTCCTAGTATGAAGACGGTCAGCAAACACAACGCAGTCCAGCACCCAACAACCAAGAAGCGGATGAAGTCGAGAAGCCCCCACAAACCAGCGCTCGCAGGTTCCGTATGGAACGTGAACCATGAACCAAGCCATCTATAGATACTGTATAACAAATTCTAGCATGACAAAATATGCAGTCGTTCCTTCTGAGGCAAATCTAATGTACAAATGAAGAATGCGAAGTGAAGATCGAAAGCAAATGAATTCAAAGGATGACTTTGAGAGATATGAACAGCGAGGGAAACGAGGAAAGAAGATGGTACAATGCAGATGCAGATGGGAAGGGGGTCATGGATCGATCGTCAGTCAGTCAGTTCGGGGATCATAAGCATAACACGCTCTGGATGGACCTATCGCCCATCCACGAGCGAAGGAAAGTAATCCGTATCGAATGTTCAAGGTCGAGGGTCACCGCAACACCGTTGTCGCAGGCATCCTCGTCGAGTCTCTACTCCTCTCTCGTTTTCTTCTCGAACTCGATGTTGGCGGGTCATCCGAAGGCTACAACGCATGGGCGATGTCAGATGAATACTTCAAAAATTCATACTGAAGGAAAAACGGAGGGAGAGCGGGAGGGAGCAAAGACGCACCATATTCAACACAACAACCATCGCAGCAGCCACCGTCACACTCATACACACACCCGCCTTCGGCGCCACCGCAATCATCAACATCGACGACGACAACAACACCAACAGGGCTTGGAAAGACGTCGAACTTAAATCCAAGCCACCTCCCCCTCCCCCTCCTCCTCTGCCTCTTGATGAACTCGGCTTGGAATGGGAATGCGTAGAACGTTTGGCAGTGGTAGCCCGGGATTTTGAGCGGTTGGAGTACCCAGCGCGTGCTCGGTCGAGTTCTCGCCGGTCTAAAACGTCTTGGGCGGCTAGTTTGTCTGAGCGGCCTCGCGAGCGGGAGGATTTGGGTGGGGAAGTCGAAGATGCTGTATGGGATTCCCTCCTGTTTCCACTATCCCGTTCTCTCTCCCTTTCCCGTTCCCGTTCTCTATCCCTCTCCTTCTCCCGATCTCGCTCCCTCACCCGCTCCCGTTCCTTCCCCTTCCCCTCCCTAGCTCTATACCTAGCCAAATCTCCCGCAGACCCCGCATCCTCCGACACCGCTACCGTCTGAGTCACCACCGTGCTCTCGTCCTGTCCCCCGAAGAGGTCTAGAGCGAGAGCGTTGGCTTTGACCCTCGGCTTAAACGTACTTGGTGGAGGACTCATTGAGGACGTTCGTTTCTTCGAATTCGTTCCGTGTCGACGAGGACTGGGTTCTTCGATGATTTCGTCTAGCTTTGATTTGCGTGTGGGGCGGTCGTGGTGGCCAGCGTGGTGGACGCGGTGCTCCTCCCAAGTAAAACCAGCGCCTTTGTCGAGTGTATCGTTGTGGTTGTAGGATAGGTGATGTGGTGTAGCAGCAGCAGCTTGTCGCTTTGGTCTTCTCTTCTCCCCTTCTCTTGTGTGCAGCACACTCTTCCCGTCTCAAAAGCTGTCGTCTGTTTTTGTTACGTCTTTTCTCTTCTTTCTTTATCCGTTTCGTTTGGCACCCCCATCGTGTTTGTTACCCTTTCTTTCTTGGTACCCACCGCCTCCGTTTTCCGCCTTGTGTTCCCCGCTATGATACGATGATGATGACCCCCTTGATGACGTCCGCATTATCCTATCGCTGCCGTCCATCCTTCCTCTACCACTTCCTCTACCTCGCCTATCGACGGTAGTGACCCCTCGCCTACGCTACGCTCTTGTCTGCCCTCCCTCCTTTCCCACACCGATACTACCCTCAAACCGCTCCTTTCCAGCGAACTTTCTCCCCTGTACGCCTCTCTCTCCCCATACGCACCCGCTACCCCGGAGCGTACCCCCGATTCTACCTTCCTCCGTCCTTCCTCTTCTCCGCTCCCTTACGCCTCCCGGGCGCTTTTGTGATCTCCACATTACCCACTCCTACGACTCATACCGCCCGACCACCCTTCTTCCGTTGTTGTTGTCGTTAGTTATCGTTCTCTTGCTACCCCTTGCATCCCATTCACATTATGCACTTTTTCTCTTCTTTCTTTGCAATATCAATCAACTGCACATGCACATCGCATTGTTGGATTCTGCTTGTTGTGGGTGCTCGGCCAATAGTAAAGATCATCGGCTCCGGCGCCCGTGCACAAGCGCCCGAAGCTTTGACCTCTGCACTCCCGCGTCATGATCTGCTTCAACGTTCAGCATGTAGCTGTCAGTGACCCACAGCCCTGTGTACAGATGCCAGAGGATGCGAGAATTTAACGTTCAGGATGGGAAGGCTGTTAATGCACGATTCATTGCAGACAATAGGTCCAAATTCAAAGAGGGCATTTCATCATAAGCCGTGTGGTGGCCAAAAAAGGATCAAGTTCTGGAAAACATACATAGGATGAATGGAAACCATGGCCAGTACAGCGTTCAGAAAGGGAGTAGATCAGCTATATGCACCCTGCTGGTCATTTGCAGGGTTTCAGACTGTATATCGTAGGAGATATATGCGTATCGAGCGGAGAAGGGGCAGAGAAGGGACTGTGACTGTGGTTGGATAGGGGGTCGGTACTTCGTGCGACAGTCTCCTCCCTCCCAGGCATCGTCTGACGCATCCGACGTAAAGATATAGAAGGTTGGCGCGATGGACGTGTAGTTCTGCCCGGTTACGAAAAAGTGGCCGGCGGCACACAAATAGGAAAAGAATAGTCCATGCTGTGGGCGAGCCAACGACTCGGGCGGAGAATGGTAGATTGGCAGCGCTGTGACGTTCGGAACGCCTTCAAGAAGTTCAACCTGCAGACGAATCGCATTGCTGTAGTCGGAGTCTACTTCGAAGTCGAAGACAGTCAAAGCCAAGGTGGTAGCTGCTGGCCGGGTACACCAGCGAGATGGGGAAAGAAGAACCATCCTCGCGGTCTCTGAGGATTCAGCATCCCTGAACGTTGCGCAAGTGGGTGGGTTTATTACTTCGTGATGCATGTCCATAACGTTCGGTGACTCCACCCTTTGCAGAGGGGGTATTTTCCACGCGTATATAAAATGACCCTCGGGCAGGATAATGAAGTCGTTAAGATCAAGCGGCTACCATGCTTGGTGAGCGTTGCAGAGGGTCAAGGAGCTACGTTCGCGGACACACCTGATACCTCGTGTGTATTGCCCGCCCGGGTGCAAACATTCTCCATATAACACCCCGTGAATCGATGAAGTCCCACACTGCGATGTAGTCAAGGAGGTGTATAAATGCTCGGTCGCCTGATATCCAAGACTCTTGAAGGGCAGAGGGAACGTGTAGCTGTAGTTCCCCCAGAACACGAATATTGCAATTTCTGGGTAGTGGTCCCACTTCATAGATGCAAATCCTAATAGAAGGCGTAGAAGCACCATGTCAATTACCCCAGTACTAGTAGCGCTGGGCCGTTTCGAACATACTTGCGTGCAATATCTCC
>JANDKE010000355.1:0-26876 GCA_027627275.1 Coprinellus aureogranulatus
CTCGCCCAGTGCGCCCTTGATTAAGCGCCGACCCCGCGATGCCAACGTCAATCAGCGACAGTCACTCGACAGCGGGAAGGCCGTCTGCGCGCCGATTCTGATGGGCGCGAACCTCAAACGTCTTGGACAGGGATCGCCACTCCGATTTCGCAGTCCTGAGTACGCTGAAGGGCTAGGGAACGATAGTTTCACAGCAAAGACGAGTATACTAGATTAGTGATCGAGACGGCAGCATGGATGACGACACCTCGTGTAGGCTAGACTGCGACCCCTGTGTCGCTCCAGCTCTCACAACTATCACTCAAACATCCGAGTGCACCGACCATGAGTACGTCTTCGTTTCACAACTGTTAGCAGGTGCAATACGGTTGATAACATTGGGAGCGAAGACAGCAGATCCGACGAAAAGGGCTTCCCAGAGGACCCTGGAACTTTTGACGCGCAGGGTTCAAGCGCCTGGAACATCCTAACGGAAGCACACGCATATTCCCTGGAACGGGACGGAGATCTTGAGCAAGGGTCTCGGAGACGTATCGGGGCGCGACTACTTGCTCACCTCCTCACGGACGCCTGGAAGTATCACAGAAAATACACCCTAGCACGCATCGCCTACACTACACTGCTTCGCAAGATCTTCGCCTGCAACGATATTTCCGGAGAAGGTATAGATGTAGGGACCAGGAACGAGAGCGATGCCATCTGCGAGAAGGTCTGTAACCTTGGGGTCGCGTGTCGCGACGCCCTACTCTCAGCGTGTAAGCCCTCATTGGCCAATTCCTCTGCAATTGTGCAACTAACGACGCAAATTAGTTGGTGGCGAAATCTCTCCACGACACGACTACATCATTGACTACCGCCATGATATGGAGCCGATGTCCGAAAGGCGGCTTAACCTGTTGTTTCTCCAAGGTGCAGGCCGACCGACATCGGACAGGCTACAGCTAACAATTCAGGTGAGGACGCCGCACATCCAGAAGTAAAACCGTGGTGGAACCTGGCCATTGTTTGTAGGCTCGCACGAGGGACGGGTTCAAATGCCCCATTACCGGATACTACGACCATTATGCCATCGAGACCCTCCTCCGCCGACCTAACATTACGGGAGAAATGAAGAATGGTTCCATTCGATCCTGGTATCTGATACCTTTACCATCGGAAGACCCCGATTCAGAGGTATATTGACTCTTCGTTTCGATCTTTGCGAGAGAAATAAAATCTGATTGTGTTCGAACAACTAGGATAATGACCCAGATGCTGTCAACAAGGGCCCCGTTCCACTCCTCGAATTGTTGGGCTTATGGGAAACAGTCCGCAACATGCCCGCACTACACACTGTCGCAAATATCATCTCACTGCATGCGACTGTGTGGGGTGAGCTTGAAGGTAACACCATGTGGTTGGAAGAAGATGACGAGGAGGTAAGCACCGCCTCTCTCTCCGACGTCGATATGATTCAGATAACATCTATCGCCGTCAGCCTAATGTCTACCGTGTGGTCGAGGGAGCCATGCCTTTCTGGGAGCGGTATGCGCACTTCAAGCCTCCCCCCGGAGGTACGGTCAGACTGTCTGTGGACGAGGGTGTTACTCGCAGTGGCATAGAGTTGGGCATGGACTTATCCAATTTCCCGGTAGTGCCGGATAGGGAGTTGATCGCGTTTCGAGCGATGTGTGCACGAGTCGTCCACAGAGCTAAACTACTCCCTCAATTTTACCACTAGCTTTTTGCCGTGAAATCGAACTTCGCTGCTGATTCCGACAGCAACAGCTAACCAGTGCGCACCGAGACGCTGAAATCGGTCTTGCGAGCCAAATGCGCATGTGGTATTTGTGGGTTGGGATGGTGCGCTGCCGCCTAACCATTGTGAATCAATCTAAGGAAGTCGACTGCTGTCCTGACCTTCGTCAAACGGATGATCGGTGACAGCACTGGATACCGACTCACCTTGCGACGATGGCCACTGAGCTCGTCTGAGTCAACGAATCGGATTGGCGCCTCTGAGAAATAACCTCTGATCCCGACGGGCCTGGCTTTAGCAGAGCTCGAAGCCTGGAGATGAATTCTTGATAGGGAAATGTGTGAGGTAGACGCTACCCACCATAGCAGCGAAGCAGTAGCAGCGAAGGAGAAAAGGCCTGCATAGCGCTGTACAGCCGATAATGGCGTAAGGCAGTTATGCCTTCCGGTGTTGCGACGACTCTGTCCCAATGACGTGAGAAAAGCCATGATAAATACAAACTTTGAGCACCAACTGAGTGGTCGATGAATCGTCACAGTTTGAGCGCTCGCTGTCAGAGATGATCGAGATTCGATACGTTGGCGAAGACGGTGTTTAGCGCCTCTACCGAGCCAGGTTGCTGAAACGGTAGGGCGAATTCCAGGTACACTTCATCCCCCAAGTTCGCGGAATTGGTATGCCGGGGCATTCGGTAATTCGTGATCGGCTATAGAGTCTGACGCGAAGGAGCAAATAAAAAGAGACCATTGTATGGATAGAGGAGCAGAAAAAGCTTGACATGCCGTGTGTGAGAGAGAACGTGAGAAGGAAAACCTGCGGTAAGCGCCAAGGCGTGGCCATCGTTCCTCAGTGATGCCTCCCGCTCGATCTCCACTTTCCACTCGACAGTCACAACCTAGCGCTTGGCCTATGAGAAGGGTCTCAAACTCATAAGGCAAGAACGCTTTATGTTGGAAGGCCAACATGAGGGCGCACCGTCCAGGGAGGAGTAGTACCAACGTAGTTGAAGCATCAAAGGCTCAAGTCAGGAAGATTCGGGGATGAGATGTGGGACAGGACTTGGACGTTTAGGAAGCGTGCAGAACTGGTGAGGTGACCTTGAGCTATGGAGGAATTCAATTGGGCCAAATGCCATACTTTCATATCCGTTTCCCGCTCGCCGCCGCCTAAGAACACCCTAATCCTGGTCTCCTTCACGTAGCGTCGGATGTCGTTGCGAAGGGTACGCCTGAAATAGCTTCTTCCTTGCTTACCCGTCTGTTTCAGGGAGAGTGTATACACCGCTCAGGGTCCAGGGATGCAACGGCGCACAATCAGCGACACCTCCATAATGGGCGGTTAGTGTCTCAGAGCAAGACCAGGATGAAGAACACCAGGAATGGGTTCGATAAAAGGGATACGACGAGGAGCCCGGCTCTGGCGTCCATGGCTATATTTGCATGGTCTCATGGGCTGTCTGCAAAGCGGCACAATGACCCGCGGTTCTACCACGGGAGTCAATACCGAGAAGCTCACCGTGAAGTTGGCGCGCTGGAGCCCTCACAAAAACGCCACCGTCGCCACCCCTGATTCATTTCAAACTAGTTAAATAACAGACGGCCGCAAACGGGGCCTGAGCAACGTGCCGTTCCCCATTCCTGCTTTCCACTAACGATGTCGTTCCCACTGAGACCCCACGATCTAGCAGCGCTGGCGTTCGCAACAGGCGTTTTCCTGTATCTCGGGATCCGTTCAAGAAGGGGCCAACAGCCTCTGCCGCCATCGCCGAAAGGCTGGCTCCCCATCCTAGGTCATGCACTCCAGATTCCAACAAGCAATTGCTGGACGACGTTCGAGCGCTGGGGTAAAGAACTGAGTACGTCCAGATCTACAAGTCGACAGAGAGGATAGCATTGATGAGCTCCCCTTCACCTACTATAGACTCTGACATAATTTATCTTGAGGCTCTCGGCAAGCGCATTGTGGTCGTGAATTCGTTTGAGACTACGAAGGAACTGCTTGAGTCCCCAGGACGGTCCTTGATCTATTCGGATCGCCCGGCTTCCACCATGGTGAATGACTTGTGAGTAGCCATTGGTGACTTGCGAGAAAACTGTTGACTTCGTTCCTCGCAAGGATGGGGTATGATTGTACTATGGCAACACTTCCCTATAACGCAAAGTGGAAGGGTCAGCGCCGTCTTTTCAGCAAGTACTTCTCCTCAGGCAGCCCATCTGTGTACCAGCCTCAAATCAAGGAGAATGTCCACCATCTTCTTCTCAAACTATTGAACAACCCTGAAGACTTCATAGCGCATATCCAATAGTAAGACCACCCTGCGTTCAGTGTGGGCCATTCTCTTACAGATACCAGTATGGTTGGTTCAACAGTGATATCCCTCGCATACAGCATCAAAACCGAACCAGTGAACGACCCCAACCTCAAACTCGGGCTAGACTCTGTCAACATGATCCTTGAAGCGCTCGCTCCTGGAAGGTACCTCGTCGACACTATTTCTGCACTCAAATACCTCCCCGAGTGGCTGCCTGGGACGGGATTCCTGCAAGATGGGAAACGTGGTCGCCGTACTAAGACGAGGATCCTTGAAGAGCCGTTCGCCGCAGCTGAGAGACTCATTGTGAGTTTCCGAGACAACTTGCTCGGGCTTGTGTCGATTGATCGTAAATTATTTGTTCTCTAGGCGGAGGGGAATGCCCGTCCTTCCTTGGTTTCAATGGTTCTCGATGACGTCCGCGCAATGAAAGATCGCGAAGAGGCCGAGTCCACTATCCTACGGTGCAAAGAAGTGGCAGCCGTGTTCTTCGGCGGTAAGTCACCCCCCAGCGTCTTTCGTCGTCACTTCATAACTATCATGGAATCAGCGGGCTACGATACTACGCAAGCCACACTGGTCAACTTCATCCTGGCCATGGTGTGCAACCCAGAAGTGCAGGCGAAGGCGAGGGCTGAAGTAGACCGTGTGGTAGGGCAAGACCGACTGCCTGAGTTTTCAGATCAGGAAAATATGCCATATCTCAGAGCTGTAATGAAGGAGCTTCTTAGGCAAGTGTATCGTCCACACACACACACACATAATCCTGCCACTTACGCCGTAAACCGCAAGCAGGTGGAGACAAGTGTCCACTATTGGTAAGAGATCGCGCATTTCATTCACATGGCTCGAACTTAGAGTGCCCGGCCCCAGGTGTGCCTCACATGTCGACACAAGACGACGTCTACAATGGGTACTTCATTCCAAAGAACACAATGGTTATCATAAATCAGAGGTACGTGCACCCGCTCCGTACACCGATGTTGACACTTCTCCGATCACAGGCGCTGACACTGTCAACAGGGCTCTACTGTACGACCCGAAGGTGTATCCTCAACCCGACAAGTTCATGCCCGAGAGATTTCTCTCCCAGGATGGCAAGATGCACGACCCCTTCGTTCGAGACCCACATACTATAGCGTTCGGGCACGGACGCAGAGTATGCCCGGGATCTCACCTCGCTCTTGCCGATTTGTTCATGGCAGCGGCTTCGATCCTGGCGACATTCGAGTTGAGCAAGGCAAAAGATGAGCGTGGTAATGTGATCGAGCCGTCCGTCGAGCTCAGCGCCAACACGCTGATATCGACAATGTGCGTACACCCTTCAGTGAAAGCTTCAGGAAGAGTCTGTCTGCTAACGTGGTCCGCCGTACCCCAGCAATCCTCTTCCTTTCAAATGTTGCATCAGACCGCGAAGCAAGAAGGCGGAGCAACTGGTGTTCGCTACGGCTGCTCAATACGACGCCTGACACTGGAAGATACTTACGCCAAGTTCGGTAGATTGTAGGCAAGTCCTTGATAATTCACGCGAGTAACAGACCTTGAATACCATCTATTTTGCTCGTTACGAATCGGGGAAAGCGTGGTCTGCGAGTAGTGGATTAGTGCTGAGGGGGAAAGTCAGAGCACGCTCAAATGATAGTGCTCGCAAATATTTACGAGCGCATTTGTACCTACTTGATCCATCGTCACCCAGAGGAATACTCGAGGAGATTAGGGGAATCGCCTCCACCAGCCAGCGGGCTTCTCCCGGCGTTCAATGGTAGGTGGATCGACGACCTCTTCAGAGACTGAGTCGCTGGTCGATGCTCGCTGGCCGGCAGCGAATTGAATCGGGCGAGAAATCACCTCTGAAGCCACGTTGAGATCGGTGTACGACCTTCCGACTGCCACCCTGAATATGATAAGTTGGGGGCACAGTCCCTGCAATGGCTATGATCAATTTCCGCTGGTATTGAGTAACGTACTAGTGTGGAGAGCACTCACGCTGAGACAGAACCACACAGCCAAAGCCGCACCAATCAGCGCTATGTTGGTGCTTTGAGTGAGGATGATAGAAGCCGCGATGCCCACGACGGTTAAAGGCACTACGGATTCAACGAGGATCGAGGTAGCGGTGATGTACTTCACGAGGTGGCCGCGAGCTAGAACCTTAGAGAGTCTCCGGCGCTCATAGACCAGTTTCCCGACAATGAGAGCGGTGGAGATGGTGTTGACGGTGATGGACAGTGAGATCCATGCTGAATAATAGATGGGTTTTGAGTCATCGATGACTGCCATGATTGACATTACTGTAAGGATGGTGCAGTGAGAGTTTTCTCAAGAGAAGAGACCGGGCTAACTCACCAAGCGACGCGACCAGCGCGAGGCATGGGATGACGATGACCCAGCGACGGCCTTGCCATATGATATAGCAGCGATACACCTGAACAACGATGACTTCATGGGATTATGGAAGTGCATTCATGAAGCAAGCTCAACAGTATACCATCTCCGAGTAGAATGACGATAGTGTTGCAAACCGTACCCATAGTAAGCCACCACGGGGATTTCTCATAAAGCAATTCATAGCCACCAGGGGAGATCGTTAGGCGGGCAAAGAACACGTTGTCCGCCACGGAGGCAGCGGTAAAGAATGCCAATATCATAAAGCTGAGGATAAAGTACAGCCGGCGAGCGTTACGGTGTTGTGACGGCGTCGAAGATTTGTAGTGAGAAAGGCCGTAGATGCAAAGTACAGATTGAATTGCTAGAATACAAGGCATCAGGATCGCCGCTAACTTCAATTGAATTGGTGCAATGTACTGACCAAGGGTGATGAGCTCTATGTGCAGCGCCCCGTAGGCAGTCCTGATCGTGAGTAGAACCGACGGATCCGAAATACCCGCCTTGGAGTAGAGAGCTAAATCTTCCATAGCTACACCAGGCATAGCTCGCAAAATGTCAGAGTGAAGGTAAGTATGTGCTCCTTATACAAATCTGCGGTGGCGCGCGAGCGCTCATCGGGAACGAAAACCCCAGCTATCGATTCGAGAGCGCTGGTAATGTGCTGACTAGGAGGTGTACTCAAGGCCCGTAAGCACATGAGTGAGGTTTTGTCAAGGAATTGATGTCCGTCGCTGCCCGTACGTTTCGAAGATAATTCTGATCGATGAGTAAACATTGAGCGCTCGTCAGACGCAATGGAGACGGTGATCAGGTTGAAGCTAAGCGCATCTGCCGCACCAGGTTGCTCAAACTGTCAGACGAAGCAAGGGACGAGGCCGCAACATACCACTCTAGGGGCAACTGTCAACCATTGCAAGCGTCGCATTTCAGTGATTCATCATCATCACCCAGAGAGCCGATGATGCAAAGGTCTATGATGAACGGGGCGTTGCATAGACTAAGTGAGAGAAAGCCAACTTAGGCGTTGTGGGGAAGAGTCGAAAGAAACCCGAGTCCAGACTCCACGCCGCGCGCCGGCTGTAGGTAGAAGTGCACGTGGCCTCCGGCAATAAGCGCCCGTCGTTCCGTGATTGGTCTCCGGGTTCACCTCAAGCTTTACTATCGACCCGACAGCCACAACCTCATGCTTAGCTTCTGAGGACGACTGGGGCTCTGAATTTGTTGACAAGAACCCAACCACCGATGTTTCGTTATGCAAGGCCAAGAGGGTCCGGCGTTCCAGCGAGGGATACACAAGACGTGACGATAAGGCAAGTGGTGTGGTAGCTCAAGCCAGGAAGTCGGAGATGAGATGCGGGACGGCGCTTTTGTATGTAGGAAACGCATGCAGGACTCATGAGGTGAGCTTTGAGTTCAAGAGCATCCCGATTGTACCAAATTCTATCGTTTCATGGTCATCTTCTACTCTACGGTCCGGGTGCAAGCCTCCTAGCACCCCAGCCTAACTCTCTTTCAAGTTCCTTTAGCGTCGGACACCCTCGCGAAGGGTATCCACAACGACGACTTCTTTCTCCTACTGGTCTGTTTCTAGGGAAAGTGTGTACACTGCCCAGGGAACAGTACTGTCTGATATGCGCACAATCAGCGAGCCCTCCGTAATGGGAGGTAAACACTTTGCAGCCAGGACCCACAAAGAGGATTGGGAAAAGGGGTGCGGCAAGGAACTGCGCTCTAGTGCCCATGGCTTTCTCTGCTTGGACATGGCTTTCCGGAATGTGTTACAATGACCCACGATTCTAACGGCGTTGCTCCTTCTCGGGGGAGGGATCGGAATAGCGAGAAGCTCGCCAAAACCTGAAGTTGGCGTGCTGGTGCCCCCACAAAACGGCACGGCCGCCACCCCTGATTCGTTTTAAACTAGTTAAATAACAGACGGACGCAAGCAGAGCAACGTGCCATCCCCCTTTCCTGCTCCTTCTAACGATGTCGTTCCCACTGAGACCTCAAGATCTAGGAGCTCTGGTGTTCGCAGCAAGCGTCTTCCTATATCTCAGGATCCGTTCAAGAAGGAGACAGTATCCTTTGCCGCCCTCGCCGAAAGGGTGGCTTCCCATTCTAGGTCATGCACTCCAAGTTCCAACGAGCAATTGCTGGACGACGTTCGAGCGCTGGGGGAAAGACCTGAGTTCGTACGATTTGACCAGCTGAGGAAAGAATGTCATTGACGAGCGCCCTTTTACCGTCAGAATCCGACATGGTATACTTTGAGGCCCTCGGCCGACGCTGCATGGTCGTGAACTCGCTTGAGATCGCAGAGGAATTGCTGGAGTCCCCGCTACATTCCGCCTTCTATCTGAACCGTCCGTCTTCAATAATGGTGGATGAATTGTGAGTAGCCTCTCGCAACTTGCGAGGAATGAGTTTGATGCTGATTACATTCCTCCCAAGGATGGGTTATGACTGGACACTGGCAACGCTTCAGTATAATGCACAGTGGAAAGCCCAGCGTCGTCTCTTCAACAAATACTTCTCCTCTAGCAACCCTTCTGTCTATCAGCCTCATATCAAAGAAAATGTCCACCGTCTCCTACTTAATTTATTGAATAGCCCTGAAGACTTCGTAGCGCATATCCAACAGTAAGACCGCTTTCCTTCTAGCATTGATCAAAATTTAACGGGAGCCTAGTATGGTTGGTGCGACAGTGATATCCCTTGCATACGGCATCAAAGCCCAGCCAGTCAACGATCCACATCTCAGACTCGGGTTAGACTCTGTCAACATCATCCTTGAAGCACTCGCTCCTGGAAGGTACCTCGTCGACACTATTGCCGCACTCAAATACCTCCCCGAGTGGCTGCCTGGGACGGGATTCTTGCAAGATGGAAAGCGTGGCCGCCGTACTATGACGAGTATCCTTGAGGAGCCGTTCGCTGAAGCTGAGAAACTGATCGTGAGTACCTGAGATGACTTTCTTGCGCCGATCGACTGCGAACGATCTGTTGTCCAGGCAGAGGGGAATGCCAGTCCTTCCCTGGCCTCGATGGTCCTCAACGACGTCCGCGAAATGAAGGATCGCGAAGAGGCTGAGACTACCCTCAGGAAGTGCAAAGAGGTGGCGGCTGTGTTCTTCGGTGGTAAGCCTGTCTATAGAGCATTCCGACCTCACCCCAATAATTCGCATTACATTAGCCGGCTACGATACTACGCAAGCCACAATTGTCAACTTCATCCTGGCTATGGTGTGCTACCCTGAAGTACAAGCGAAGGCAAGAGCCGAAGTAGATCGCGTCGTAGGGCCCGACCGTCTACCTGAATTTTCAGATCAAGAGAACATGCCATATCTCAGGGCTATAATGAAGGAGCTTCCCAGGCAAGAATTTCTGCCAGAGAGAACCATCATCATGGTGCTTACGCTGTCAATTGTAGATGGAGACAAGTGGCCACTACCGGTGAGCTGTCGCGTCTCCCATACAGATGGCGAGAACTTAATGCGTCTGGCTCCACCAGTGCCTCGTATGTCCACGCAAGACGACATTTACAATGGGTACTTCATCCCAAAGGACACGTTGATCATTATAAACCAGAGGTCCATTCTCTCTTGAACCGTTCTCGCGCTCATGCGCTGACATTGTCGACAGGGCTCTACTGTACGACCCAAAGTTGTATCCTCAACCTGACAAGTTCATGCCAGAGAGGTTCCTCTCCCAGGATGGCAAGACGCATGACCCCTCCGTTCGAGACCCGCTTACTATAGCGTTCGGGCACGGACGCAGAGTATGCCCGGGATCGCACCTGGCCCTTGCCGATTTGTTCATGGTTGCGGCCTCGATCCTGGCGACATTCGAGTTGAGCAAGGCCAAAGATGAGCGTGGCAATGTGATCGAGCCGTCCGTCGAGCTCGTCGCCGAGACGATGATATCGACAATGTGCGTACACCCTTCAGTCAACCCTCCCGCCAGCTAACTTGGTACACCCTTCCCCAGCAATCCTCTGCCTTTCAAATGTACCATCAAGCCGCGGAGCAAGAAAATGGAGGAACTGATCTTGGCTACGGCTGCTCAATACGATGCTTGACGCTTGCAGGTACACCAAGCTCAACTAGATTTGGGAAAGCCACTGCGAGTAGTGGATTGGTGCTGAGAGGTTAATTGAAGCTCGCTCAAATGGTAGCACGCAAATACTTAACACATTTGTATCTACTCTGTAGCTCTGAGCCAAATTTGCTCAGTCTGTGTCGTCGGGGAAGGTAAACGCATCGATGTCGAATATCCCTGTGTCACATACGTGCCCGAGGTTGGTGAGCAGTGAGCGCTTGAAATGAAAGTGGTCGCCAACATATTGCTCACCTTTCAATTCCGAGGGATCAAACCCCAGGTCATAGGGTGCGTAGTCGGCGTCTAACTCTTCGTCGCTCGAAATGTCCATGAAAGTTGCAGTGTAGCAGAGCACAGTGCAGATTGGCTCTGTTCGGGGGCTGGCTTCTTTGAGGCGAGCTTTCAGGTCGATGTTCTCCTCGTTCGCACGCACCATGAGTAGATTTTCCATGGCATACCCGGCAATGGCCGTGGAGGCATGCACCAAGAAATACTTTGCACCTTCAGCTCTACGCTCAAGATAGGCCGATACGAGCTTTTCTTCCCGGCCGTCCCATGTTGCAGTAAATATTTTTCAACGGTAATCACCTTCGATGGAGAGCCAGTCTCCATGGACAAGATGAACGGTCCCTTGCTCGCTGCTCTCGCACATTTGGGCGAAAGACGCAGCTCGAGGTACCCCTTTAGAGCCGTAACTTGTGCAATCTGCTGGCGCTGAATTTCTCGTCGCTGGAATAGGCCCACATGCCTTCCCTCCTCTAGAACGCGACCGAGGTCAGCCGGACCACGATGACAGGACCCAACGTCCTTACCATGTGGTGTGTCGTTACTTGCGATTGGTAAGGAGCCACACTCATCACGATGCAAGGCTTTCCAGTCCTCTTCTTGGCACTTTTTGGAGCAATATACAGCCGAGCGGCATCCAGCGCATGCGCGAGCAGGCGCCGGTAAAGGTCGTTCACTTGGACACTAAAGAATGGTGAAACAGTATCTTATCTGCTAAACACGAGAGTAACGCACATGGATGTTGTCGCAAAGGAGGTTAACCGTTGCCTGAAGCGGTGTGAGGCAGCCTGCAACGACCACAAGGGCGGCAGCCTTCCAGTGGTCAGTCCATCCAGTCCGTCGGAAGGCTTCCGTCCTCCAAAATTCGGCTCCTAGAATCTTAACGAGCTCCTCGCGCGTCGGTTTACAAAGTGTGGGATGGATGTAGCACTGGTTCTGCAGATAGACAAGGCATTGGCGGATATAGACCCAATCGTCTGCTTCATCCTCACCGGATGTGGAAGTTATCTTCCTCAGTCCTTCGCACAAGACAGAAAGGAAACCTCCCCGGATTAGGCGCATAAAGGCTGTTCGTGAAAGCTTCCAATATGCACCGTCGAGCTTTCTTGCCTGTGCCTCAACCAATTTGTGCGCGCCATTCAAGAGTCTGAATCCCCACATGCGGTATTCTTCCTGATCTTCCGCGGATGCCTTCTTGATCAGCCAGGCCTCGATCGCTTGTGCATATTTCTCGAGGAAGGTCGACTTCAAGAAAGTGGAAGCTAAGCCTGGGTGCTCGCAGAGCTGCTTCACTACTTGGAAAACGGAATTAAGCGTTTCGGAGAGCAGCTTTCCCAAAGGGCGNAAAAACAAACATGGAAGAGTATCGGGGTCCTCCGCCATTACTTCGCCAAACCTCCGCGAGAGTGCTTCCTTGTCCAGCTCAGCCACTTGCACACAGCGTGAGACAGCTGCAGCGGCGACTGAGTTCCGCAGCTTCTTCGCCTTCGGGCCCTGGCAGTAAAGGGAGTCGCATATCATCTGTCGCGTGTCAAACTGAGATAGGAACTTCGACAGAACGGCGAATATGGGGCATTCTTCATCCAGTTCGATGTAAGTGTGCGGCTGTTTGGTGAGAGGGTTTATCGCAATCCAGACGGCGA
Source organism: Coprinellus aureogranulatus (assembly GCA_027627275.1). Lineage (NCBI taxonomy): Eukaryota > Fungi > Basidiomycota > Agaricomycetes > Agaricales > Psathyrellaceae > Coprinellus > Coprinellus aureogranulatus. The sequence continues at coordinate 12,461 of JANDKE010000355.1, forward strand.
TCAAGTAATCGATGACTTGAGCTGATTGCATGAGAAGAGGGCCCAACGTCTCGTCCTCCACCATGCGAAGTAAAGTTCTGCAATATGGTCTTGGATCCGCCATTGATAAGAGATGGGTATGTTTGTGGGTAACGCTGCCAGACAAGAGGTACTTCAGCCAGGATGCGTAGTCGTCAATGTGGTCGAGAATGTATTCCGCCACACGAAGGCGCAGATGTGCTGGAACACAGGATATGGCGATATCCAAGCCTTTGCTCGCACACAGTGACGCTTTAGAAGCTCGGCTGAAGATGGCATGATATTTGTCCGTTGCGGAGGCGCTAAGTGGTAGGCTCGGTGGATCCATCCATTCTCGTCGGAGATGGTAGAAGAGTACGTCAAGGAACTCAATTCGAAAATTGCTGGCGTCGATGCGGCGGAAGAGGTCCTCCAATTCGGAGCTCGTTTCCGCTTCTTTCGCAGCAGTCAAGGCCTGTCACAAGGCTCGAGACTTAAGAAATGGATACTACCCGGCAGACAGTGGTGCACATACACTGTCGGGAATTCGATTTGAGCGTACCTGCATGAACCCCAATTGCAGATGAACGACTCGTAGTGAGGGATCAAGGAGACAGACTCACACTTCTTCCACCTCGTTCGTCACCAGTAGACTGTCTTATAGGCATGGGTCTGATCAATGAATGAGGCCTTTCGGATCGGTGACGGTACGACAATGAGGTTAAAGGTGAAGAAGGCTTCGGGCTGCCGGGCTGAGCTCTGCAAGTGGCTCGACTGTTCTGATGGTAATCACGATTACGAATACTAGTCATTCCTATGAGTACATAACAAAGAAGCACAAGCCCAGAAATGTGCGACCAGCTGCAGTCACAGGTTCGACGTAATCTTAAAAGATTGGCCGACTCAGCATGCCGCAATGATCATTAGAATCAAACCGTACACGGGATAGAACGTACTCTGCGAGCCCACCAGAGGACTATCCCTTGTCTCCTCAAAGGTCCCAAAAGTCGATAGGCTTATCGGTATCCTCTGATAGTGGAGTCAGAAGGTCAGCAGGGAAGGACTCGGTTTGTACAGAGAGATGAGGAAACATACCCTCCACATCAGAACAGTTCCCATTTCCATCTTCATCGTTTGGGCGTGCTATTTCTGTGACGCAGTGCAAAACCGAACACAGCGGGTGTGATCTGGCTTCTGTCACCACATGCTCGAGCGTCGAACCTCTAGACAGAGGCCTTACAAGTGCCAAAACCCTAGCGCTTCGGTATCCGGCGTCGTATACAGCCTCTACGAGAAATCGTCCGTCATCGGCTCCCCAGTTTCCATAGTCGGACAGGAGCTTTGACATGCGCTTGGAGAAATAGTGCCGCCTCCGATTGGATGAATCGGATCCGCCGTCCTCAGAGCTAACATAGGTATACCAGTGGTCAATGCCTCGCGCTTCCAGGTAGCCGAAGACGTCGTCGACAGAAGAGGGTTTGTCGTATTCGAGAAGTAGGACGGCACCTGGGAACGAAAGACAACGCATATCCTGTCGCAGAGAAGCGCTGGCGCTGAGCTCTATCATCGCTCTATTCGCTGCAAGCTGCGCTTGATATTGGCGCAAGAATTGCCGATATCGAATTCTCTCGGGGTTTCGGTCTGCAGGTACAATCAGCCCCTCGTCATTGTCATCGGAAGCAGAAACGGTCATCGTACCCGCGCCGAAGTCCGTTCTTGCTGCCTTGCACTCTGCCCTATGAAGCACCGTCCAGTCGCGTTGTTGGCAGGCATCAGAGCAATATAACACGGAGTTGCATCCGGAGCACATCCTCGACGACGCGAATGAACGGGAGTCATTGTCACACTAAGAATGCTGTCAGGTGCCGTGCAAAGGTGAGAGCGGATACTTGGCCACATACGTCGAGATTGTCACATAGAGAATAGATANCTTTCTTGAACGGAGTGAGCGAGGCCGCGAGAAAGTCTAAGGACACAGAATCCCAGAGTTTGGTCCATCCGGTATGGGCGAATGTCCTTGTATTCCAGAAGGACTGCCCGAGAGCCTTGACGATTTCTGAGGTGATCGAGTCAACCACGATCGGGTGTCGCTGGGATTGGTCCTGCAAAGGGACCAGCATATGGTGCACGATGACACTTCTCNTGTCCCGAGCTTGGATGGAATGCATACCCTCAATCAAAATGGCAACGCCTCCTCCCTGGACTATCTGAAGACATGCATTCCCAGCTTGTTTCCAGTGGCGATCGCCATGCGCAATGGCTTGCCTTGCCACCACCCCTTCGACCATCTGTAGGAGCTTGAATCCCCTATGCCGATCCACCGCATCCTCGTCCGTGCGGCGACTCTTCTCCAACAACCAACTGCGAAGAGCCTGAGTGAATTCGAACCAGAATGTCGACTTCAAAAACGCGCGGGACATGTCGGCATTGAGACAGAGGTGAGTTACCACTTCGAGTACCTGGGCGAGATACTTAAAAACCACCTCTAAAGCCGTTGTCTCCTTTGTGACTTTTTGCTCCGAGTNTGCTTCCGCCTTCACCATATCCTCCGCAACTTGCCTGTCCATCCGAGCGATACGCGAGCACCTCGAAATCGCAGCCCTCCACCACTTGCATGCGGAGCCGCTTGCTCCTCTTGCCAGAGCCGAAGAGGATGTCGAACACCTTCTGCCGCGTTAACTCGATGAGCAATAGCTGAAGGAACAGAGCCACTATCGGGCAGAGGTGCTCCGCCTCAAAGGAGAGGAAAGCATCACTTGTCGCAGGATCGTGCGCAACCCACGCGGTTATGGCGAATTCAACAACGCGTTCAGAATAGACGATCTCCCTGGAAAGTCTCCTGTCTTCCTCCTCCACCATGAGCAGTAGTGCGTGACACTGACTCGTCGGGTCGCACAGACGGGTATTTCCCAACCCATCGTGAGTAGGAATACGGCTTGACACCAGATACTTGGCCCAAGCAAAGTAGTCGTCCAGATGCGCGATGATTTCTTCGACAACCCGACNGTAGAGGTGCGGTGGCGACATCATAAGCAATGCGGTCATCGCCTCTGAGGTGCAGAAATTCGCGGCCCTAGCCTGTTCGAATCTGAAGTCTTCCAAGAATTCTCTTTCCNTTGTGCTNAGGTTCGAGGANGCTTCTAGCGATAGCATCCATTTCGGNTGAAGGTGGTGAAAGACGACCTCTACNACCTCCATACGAAAATTCGAGCTGCTGATGTTCCTGAACAGNTCGTATAATGCGTTAACGTCGCCANGCTTCNTGGCATCGGTTATGAGCTAGACCATCATTGAGCGACTGACTGGCNGCATNCCAAGCATATTCNGCACTCACCCTATCGGGAATGGGACCTCCNCGAAAAGGACCTCCCTGCAATTGCGAGTAGGTGAGCGACGCGGTCGTGTAACACCGTCCCTACTCACTATTTTCTCCTTCCTGGCTGNCTTTCTNGGTGGCATGGTGAACAGANCTTGTGGTCGATAAAAGGGAAAAAAGGGAAACCGTTCGGAAACAAAAGGACTTCCAGTGATCAAAGAACTTCTTCACGAGCGCGTGACTGACGCGCCTCTCCATGATCACGCGCCGTATCGAACAGNGTCGGGATGCGCCCAGAGGGCTGGGGGAGTACCAGATNATATATTACTACAAACTTCCAGANCCAACNNATGNNNTCTACANTCATGCAGNAGCNGCCANCGNCCGCCTCCTTGACACCGGCTTACTCCTCTTCCTCTTCTTCCCCTTCTCGAACGCNTTCGCACTCTTCAAGTCGCGCCCTAGCAAGTCNTCNTTCCTGACTTGGTANATACGGACGATCCAGTTNTCTGACGTGAACGCCTCNTCGAGGTAGTCGAGTTCAATGTTTTTGGGTGCGTGCTGGTTNCGGACACGGTCGACGGCTTGGTTGCCTCCGAAGAGATCAGCGAANCTGTAANNTGCATAGCNTTAGNNTCGNCNNGNNGAGNANGCAGTCAGNANGACNCGTACCGNTAGTANGACATCTTNTACATCAANCTCTCTTTCATGGTCTTGCTCGCACTCTCATCGACCCTGTACTCGCCTCTTGGAGTNAAGTANTTGCTCTCCTGNATCTCGTCGGGCCANACTCCCTGAGCNATCCTGACCATCCACAGGAACTTGTTGATATCATCGCCNGAGTAGCCAATCAGGCCTCCGAAGATGACAAGAACGTAGTCNACGTCNTGCTTTCGGAGGATAGGGTATGCGTTNTCTTCNGANGANGACATNGCCTTTCCNACNGTNGCGATNTGGGCTTGATAGAGNNTGNNGCGTCANANCAANGGCANGNGGNGTANNTGGGATNGNANNACTCACTATTGTTCCAGGTATTNTTNTCGACCAANGTCGGCCTNTCNGCCATACCAGCAATCTGGTAGCCATAATCCCACCAGCTCATTACNACNGCATCTTCCTCCGTGTTCTGCCTCANCCAGTAGTACGCCTCTCTGAAATCNTCGATGATGTGCTGGCTTCCATCGGCGCCNTGGCTNGCCAACACAACGGAAGGAGACGAGTACGCCGTGGAGGTGACGTAGGTNCAGTGGAAAACGAAGAAGCAGAGCATCCAGAGGGTGTTGAANACGACAATGATGCGCGTATCGATNCCAAAGATACCTCGCGTCGACGGGGAGGACTTGCCAGATGCGGCGGCAATTATGTTACCAAGGGGGCTTGAAGCAGCGGGGGTTGTGGCAGCTTTCTTNCCCTTCTTCCCGGAGGATGCAGAGGGTGCGGCGTCGGCNGGCTGNGAGGCGNGTNCAGTCTGTGATACATCTCCCTCATCAGGCTCCACAGGNTTGAGGTAGACNTCGAGGAGAGACGAGAGTGCGATGGCCGCAGCGACACAAACCACGGGNGTGAGGGTGAGCATCAGGCGAACCATGACGCCAGCGAAGTAGCTGGAGAGGACAGCGTAGATGATGACAAAGAGGTGNTCATCCCGCAGTTCGCGGAAGCAGAGGATNACGCCGGCNGGGAAGAGGAACATGAGCATCTGGAGGTCCATGAAGAANGATGGCCAAGCGGTAGGTTGNTGCTCAGAGACGGANGCGATGATAGGNATNTACCTGAAATAGGTCAGTAAAGAAGGAAATNNNNGAGCANAGGGNNCCTTACTTCTTGGCATAGCCTGTATCCCAAAGAGAGTAGAAACGNCCAGTCCATGGGGCGATCTTTCCTTTGTACGTCAGGAAGACGAAGGCAGAGGCGCCAAGAGCTCCAATCGCNACNACCGCAATNCGCAANAGCTTCTGGAANTTCTGAGAGGATACGTGTGACCTNACNAGGTTGGCGAAGGCCACAAGTTGGAGAAGTCCGAAGACACCTATCATTNGTTNAGTAAAGGCGTAGCAATTGGANNGTAANTTGGCTCNTACCCAATGCACCCATATGCTCGCTAGTGCTAACAGGTTGGAAGCCAACNAAGGGCACCTGCATACTGGCCAGNGTACCAATNGCGTACCACGAGCAGTACGCAACGTACANNCGATGCGAGAANCGACCCATGAGGATCANGACAAGGGCGTGCACGGGAATCATGTTGGTAATGAAGACATATCCACCTGCGACATGTCAGAGTNNNTCNNNAACTAGGNAANNNANNTCGACGNACCCCANGCNGCCACCATGTAGAAGTAGAANACCGCAGCNANGGTACCATAGAGCGCGCTTCCNAGCTTNANNGCCTTGATCCAGAGGTAGAANGTGAACATNAGNAGGAAGATGGCGATNGCTTCGTTGTCGTAGGANCCCGCNACGGAACGCGAGATGTACCCCGGAGCAATNCCAATGAAAGCAGCCGCNAGNANNCCAGCGCTCTCATTCTTCATCTCCTTCGTGAACCTATGCAGCATGAGCATCNCGCAGCGAAACGAACCTCGGTATGACGTACATGTAGGTCGCCCANGCGGTNAGNGCACTGAATCCAGGAGCGAGNAGNACACAGATATTGCGAATATCAACTGGGAGGTTNAGCGCTTGCANNATGTAGTAGATGACACCGCTGGTGGCCATCAAGCCAGGGTAAACNGTTCCNCCGACGACACGTCCGAGAGGGTACCATGCTGTTGGNTCAAACCAGTTCCAGAATTCCTATTCANCGAAGTCAGAAGGCTCGCCTNNAGCAGAGAAGNNTNNAACNCACGTAGAATCCCTTCGANGCCAANACNCGGGTTGCTCGACTNTATCCCACCACGACNTCAGTATNCCNCANCTACNGAANCNACNNNNACNCNNACCNANTTNAACCATGGATCGCTACAAGCATATGAGCAAAACCGCATCTCCCAAGCTAGCCCAAACTCACAATTCGTGGATAACGCTCTCAAAGTTGATAATTGAGAACAACCGGGAAGCAATAGCAGCTCCAGAGATCAACGCGAGCGTCACGATCCTGAACAGCGAGGCCGTGTTCTTCACCGTCGCCGGTGAGAGGTCCGTTGGGACTGGGTAGGCCAAGCTCGGCATCGTGCCAAAGTAAAGCGTTTACTTTGGACCAATAGACCGGTCTTGGAAGCGAATTTTTGGCGGAGTATGAGGAAACGGAGGAAGGGAACTTGTTGGCGCGGGTTCTGGCGACGTGTCGCGATGTGGCCAGCTGCTTAGTCAGAAAGCCCCTATTCGCACGCGCGCTCGCCTCCTGTGTGAGCGCTGAGCGCTGAGCTCAGATTGAGAAAGTAGAATACAGTCAAAGAACGAATACAGTCGGCCAAAATATTCTACGTGCTACATAGTACCATATAATACAGACATAAGGATACATCATAAAGACTTTACTGTCCAAACAGATAAATAGTGTTCGTGATCGTCATTGACAACCCATAGCGAACGCCTCTTCCAAATCCTATAGGCTAGGTGGATGGTCCGAATCTGGTTTTAACAGAACGCTACTAGGCCTCGCCGAAATCCCACTGACAACCCTCGACTCGTGTCTTATAGCCATCGGAGGCTCTGTCAAAAGCACACTCGCAGATAGCTGAGAGGACGGTAGATGGTCGAGACTGAGGAATCGAATGGATACAGGGCGGTTACAGTTGCTGCTGCCTATACTTCTTGATGGTGGGAGGTGTGGGCCGCCCGAGTGTTGGCCAAGGTTCAGGAGGGTTGTCGCAATAACTGGGACGTTGCACACAATCAAGGAAACGCCGCTCTGTTCAATGCAACAACTGTGGGTTAGGAATGACTTTGGACGAGAAGGAAGCCTGCCGGTTCTCACCTCGACCAAGGCGACAATAACGATCGCTGGACCTTTTGACGCTAAAATGAGAATGGCATGCACAAGCGAGACCACAGTCGTGATCATGCAAGTAGAGAAAATCATCATTAGCCGCGACCGAAGCCATCGATCCTGTAAGACGATCAGGAGACGTAGGGGGATGACGAGTGCAACAGAGTCTGCTGCCGTGTTGACTAAACAAACCAGGGCAAGTCAGTCGGGGCTGCATTCGAGGCTCGTGAAGTCAAGACTCACAGATAATCTGTGTAACAGCAACCTGCTTCGACAGAGGGCACTGCGGTATCCGATAACCCTTCCACGCCTTTATTGGTTCACATGTCCAGTATAGCTGGGCGACCTGGAGGCCACACACGAGGAGGAAACCTCCAGCCCCGGCGTGGAGTATCCTTTTCCGGATTTTGCTGGGGTCGATGCGAATGATTGAGAAGATTATAGCGAATCGGGAAGTCCTGCACGACCCCGTTCAGCGCTTCCGCGACGGCGGCCTCGGTACGAAGATGGGAGCGTACCATACGATGAGGTAGAAAGACGTGATCATGAGGTAGTAGCGCGTTACGCCACTTGCTGAAGCTTGAAACGACGTCTGTCAGTTTGAACTGCACCTTCGGGCTAGAAGAGGGTGTTTTGCTGACTTAGAGGGGTGAGAGTGGCTGCGAGCTGCACGCATAGGAGGATCATAGAGCCGCATGCGCAGCCCTAACCGAGGGTCCCGGCGTTCAGTATGCCATAACGAGCGAAGAGGAGAGAGAAAGTGGGACATACGTCGTCAACCCAAAACCGGCTTCTCCTAATATACAAACGATAGACAGTGGAAACGATAGCGACAGAAGTGCAGATGGCAGAGGTGACTGGGGGCGGTTTGGAGTCAGCAAGCGCTGGTACCAAGGATAAAATCGGCTTGCACACCTTGAAATTGGCGAAAAGGATCAGAGAGGTCCATTACGTATCCCCGACGAAGAACCCTGAAAGGACAGGAGAAAGAGGTATTGGAACCTCGAGGGTGAAAGGAGAGACAAGAAAGAGAAGAAAGAGAGAAGGGAAGACAACCCTCCGGAGTCCATCCAAGCGCTACGACGCATATTCAAATGGCATGCTGCTAGAATGCCCTGGCATTGAAAACCTTTGTTGATTCAGTGCGCGAAGTTCAAGCCAAAGCCACGAGCGTCTCCGTTGAAGCGAACAGGCGCCTGCGAATTTAACGGAGCGCTGGCTAATAGGCAGCCATCACCGTTCAACATTCAAGAAGCGGAACGGAAGAGAGCGTCGGTGGATGGATATGATATCATGGCTCCAGGAGAACCGTTGAGCTCCAACCTTCGATAGACATGGCGGTTGGACAGGCAGCTACAGGCAGGCAGGGTTATTCGCCACCATGGTGCACCAACGTTCACAAACGGCATCGACGCAATTGGAACTAGGGATTGATCTCAAATCTCAAGCAAGCATTGGCTTGGGGGCATTCCAGCCGTTCATGTGCGTGCCTGGCGGTTGGGGAGGTCTAGGTTAGCCTAGTCACGAAGACGGTACTGAATGAGTGAACGAATTTCACCTTGTGTCACCGGTCGCAAATTCTGAGCAGTGCCTAAAGAGGACGATAGAGGATCTCTCGGAACCGCAGGGGAACAGGCAGCGCCGATGATTGTGTCACTCGTTCGCCCCTCTTTGATGATCTAGGGGGGATTGTGCAAGCAACCTGGTTTGGACACTAGTGCATTTCATTAGCATTCGATAGACGTAAATAAAGAGGTTAGTAATCAAGATCTGGGTAATTGTCCCGAGTAGATATCGCATCCAAAACATCTCATCTATGTTCCAATTAGATAGCCGCCTTCTGAGCTTTCCGGTGCTCCTACACCAAACATCAGTAACGCATCCAAACTCAACTCAGGAAAAGAAGACATACGGGGTAATGCGTCGTCTCATAATCAACATGCACGAACGCCCGTTCAACATTCGGCAACACCTCGATCTTATCCTGCAACTGCTGACTGAGATCGTGTGCCTTGTACAGGGGCGTGTCTGCGTCCATAACGATGTCGATCTCGACAAAGTAGTTTGGTCCACTCTGCAGGGCGAGTAATCATTCAGTGCTTGTTGGGGTGGGGATGAGAAAAGGGTATCGCATACATGGTATGCTCGGACAGTGTCCACTTTCTGTATATCCTCGCTGAAAGTAGCGGCCTTGTAGATTAAGAGTTGGAGGAACTCGTGCGGTGCAGAGCGTCCAGCGAGAAGACCGAACTGTATGTACACAGTTCTGGACCACGACATGATGATCCCAGCACCAATCTAAGAGGAGAGACCGTCACTCGAAAGGACACGTTCAGTTGAGGAGGTATACTGACGATGATAGCGCCCATCGGATCCAACCACCACTTGAGCTTACTTCCGCCCGTCGACATCAAGATACCGAACCCATTGATGAAGAGGTCGTTCCTATGGTCTTCCCACAGCAGTTGTACCTGGCTGGATTGTTTGCGTATCGAGAAGCTGTAGACAAACAAGATGAATTTGACCGCTGTGCAAGGGGACGGCATCAGAAGACGGACGAAGCTACTGAAAGGGTATGACGCACCGAGGGAGATACCGACGACGACGATGGAAGGGAGGTGGAACTTCTGCAGTTCGTCATCTTTCTTCGTTATCAGGACTTGAATGGATTGGACAACGACGATGAGGTTGACGGTGCCCATACTAAGGTTTTATGAGTTCAGGCAGCTTCTGAACAGCCTCAGACCGGCTTACAAGAATCCTGCGAGGAAATGAGGACTGAACATGTGTAATAAGGGAAGAACAGAAGACTCACCATAGACAACATTTCCAATCGTCTCGAGCCGTGCTCCTCCAACCGGCCATTTGTTAGTATCGAGGGAGACCGCCTTCCGATGCAACCACCATAGCAGGATGTTGCTCCCAATGTCGAAGACAGAGTCGATGGCAGTTGCCAGAAGCGACAACGAACCGGACGATATCGCAGCATAGACTGGGAGGAATATTGAGTACAGTCTGTGCAAGTCCCGATGTCTGGACCACGATCTCACGTTGTAAAGCGCACAGAGCAAAGTTGGAGTAAAGACTGGCGTATACCGCAATCTTAACCTGTTCAGAAAATGTTTGACCAGAACGGAATACTTGCACTGCTTTCGGGACTCACCGGAAGCCTCGCGGTCTGTTCCTCTGCCCTAGCATCCTCGGTGTGCTCCTCCATGGGCTTCAGTAACGTCTTTATGAGCTGCAACCGGTGTCAGCTATGCTCCCGCAGGAAGCGCCCAAGCTTCAGGATCATGCTCACGTCATTCTGGTTCCTTTGGTATTGGGCAACATGCTTTCCTTTCCTGCGATTGCGAATCCCAGCGAGGTCCTCATCGGGCACGATCCCGTTCTGAAACTGGAACGGGTCGTGCGGTAAGATGGTCGAAGCCGAAGAAGATCCTTCTGGATCAGCATATCCGAGCTGTGGTGCTGCTTGGAACGATGTTGACAAGCCTGAAGTCTGCGATAGTTCAGACATACGTTAGAGAACCACGTCCAGAAGGGGGACTCACCGTGTCTTTTGAATTACTGGTCGAAATAGGTGCTGGTTCGTCCTGAAGCTTGTCGCTACGATCAGAGGCCATTCTGGCTCGTGGTGACCCGAAAGTGTGGAACCTGCTGTAATTTAGCGATGTACCGTTGTTCTGGATCCACGGCCAACTCACTGGGAAACCTGGGCTCTTGGGGGTAGGCTACAAAGATAAAAACAAGGAGGAGATAAATGGTAGATGGATGGCTTGGATATACTACTTTGGGATGGTATCGATTCCTGTGCTTGGACGAGCGGCACGCCCGCTGCAAAACGGTGCCGCTTTCTAAGGCTCCATTCAACTCCGATTCAAGGGCCGCCCTCGGCCAAGCTGGCCTTGGTTCGAGAGCCAAAGCTCTTGCCACGACAATCCATGGCGAGCTCCGAGGCCTGCGCCTCGGAATGAGCGAGTCAGCAGGGGCCAAGTAGACAAGGCCGTACGCTACCACAAGCTGCGCCCCTCTTCGCACAAATTCGCCGAGTGAGTTGTTTCCTTTATCCATAGCAGATTACACCAGCCAAACTCAGGCCTTCAGAGCGAGGAAAGTGCGGCGGGATATACGGACATCTGTCTGCACCAAGATAATGTGAATGGGGAGACAGAGAATGCCCGCGCCCCCAAGTTTCAATGCATCGATGGGACAGGGAGAAGCTCTTCTTCGCTGGGCATAGCACTGAGAGCACCCAGGGACAGAGACGGAATTCATCCGCCATAAAGTGATAGATACGGTCCATGAAGGCCATACCGCCAACGCCAGGTCGTGTCGAAGGACCTGGAAGGGGCAACGCTGTGGACGGTGATCAACCTGGAGGCCCAGTACAGCCACATCAGGATTCAGCAGCCCGAGCGGCAATCCCCGAAAACGGCGGATCGGCTTGACACGCACACGTGACGCTATAGGTCCCCGTGGACCATGCCTTCTTTGCCACTGAGAAGGACAGAGCGTTCGCTATTGTTGATCTCCTTCTCCCCACCACTCAGATCTCGACTAGAATCGACCTCAACCAAACGGGGTTCTTGAAACATTGAAATCCACCCCGAAATGACCAGTCTACGGTCGTCTACCTCGGTTTCGCGAATCTCGGGGACAAGCTCGGAGACCGAAACGATCGAGGACGAACTTCGGAGCGTCGCAGAGAACCTAGATGGACACATAGAGTACATCGAAGAGATAATACCCAAAGGCTGCAACATGTCGGGTCTCTCGGACAAGGAAATCGACCAGTTTCTGGAGGTGGCATCCGTATACGATGAAGAGGAGAAACGATGGCGCCTTCCCCTTCGATGTACAAGCACAACTCAACTCATCACACCATACCGCAAGATTGTCCTCTCCATTATCCGATTCCTGGGACCAAAAACGAAGCGTAGTGGGCGACCGGCTGGGACTCGCACCGCGGTGGACACGCATACAACCAGGTTATACCACAAGGGTCGTTCGCTCGCTGAATATTCCTCGCCAAACCTAGTGGTCAGCGCGACAGGTCCATCATTTGAGGGACTCGAAGGACAGATTACGGACTACGGCTCGATTGCGACGTGCTTGGAGTTGCGGCCCGAGCAGGAAAGGGAGAAGCTAGCGCCAACGGACGTCGTCTGCCATCTTGGTCTTCATGCAAAGTATGTGCAATCGCCACCCTTGTTTATCCATGTGTATAACCTCCACACAGGCAAATCCTAATACAGCAACCAAACAGACGATTCCTTCGCACTCTTTTTCTCACCGAAAAGCACGCTACGTTGATCCACTTCGACAGGAGCGGCGCCCAGTACACATCTTTCGTCAACGTCCACAATGACCCGCATACATTTGTCCGACTCGTACTCACGGTTAGCTCCTTCGACGAACGTGAACTCGGGTTCGATACTAGTATCCGTTGGCGCGTCGAAGACGGCGTCAAGAAGAGCGGCACTATCGGGCTACTCGATCGGGACCGCGTATACACCGAATACAAGATGCTGGACGTGAACCCAATCATGATGCACTACGACATCCGAGGACGCGGCTTGAGGCTATGGAAAGTCCAGGATCCAGGTACTCGGGAATCCTTGTTTATCAAAGACGCATGGATATCCGAGGAACATACACCTGAGTATATGCACCTTGAGCGTGTCCAAGGTATTCCTGGAGTTGTCCAGATGAAGGCTTTCCATGTCTGCCGGTCTCACACTCGCGCCTTCAAAGGCTTCGCTGCAGATCATGAAATCACAGGCCACTTGCTCTCCGTACCGCATAGAAGAGAATCTCGAATCGTCTTGGAAGCGTACGGCAATAACCTTGTCCTCTGCGTGGTCGAAGAGCAAGTCATTGGTGCATTTCGCGATGTCATTGCCGGTAAGCTTCTTGTCGGCTATCTTTAAACCTTTGCGAATTAACTGACACTTACATTCAGGTCTTGCGAATCTGAGAGAATCGGGTCTATATCATCGGGATGTTTCATCTGGCAACGTTCTTCTCGGAAAAAGAAATGCGCCCCCAGGTGAACGCGGGATCCTCATTGACCTCGACATGGCGTGCAGCATTCTTCCTCTTGTGAGAGGCTCTGACGATACGGGAGTGGTATGTCACCTGTACAACGCCATCCTACTATGAATATATGCTGACTCAAATTCGCCAGGGTACGTACCCTTACATGTCCATCGCCGTCTTACGCAACAACTATGACCATGATCTCGCTGTACGGCAATACCGCGATCACCTGGACGACCTCGAATCCGTGTTCTACCTCTTCTGTGAGGTAGTATTCTTCTGGGATAAAGCTTGTGCGCCTCTCTGGTACGACAGTGAAGACTTGTACGAGTGCGCTGCAGCCAAGCTTCTCATGTTCTGCGTTGAGCCAGAAGAATTCGATACGCGCGGAATCGACAAGTCGTTCGGCGAGGTTACCTGTAAACTGTTGAAGAGGTTCTTCAGCTTCATCCAGAAGTTCGTCGTTCTGAAGGAAGAAATCAACGTCATGGGCGACCGAGAAGCGGAGGAACGCGCACGCTTGGCTCTCATCACCTCTTGGGAGGAGCACTTTGAAGTGCTCTTGGATATATTCGACGACGCCCTGGAAGAACTCGGTCTTCCGCCTTTCGACGATGTGGACTCTGCGTCGACACCTCCCTCTCCAACTCGTACCCTGGTCGAAAGGCTGGATGGGTTGACTCTCACCTGGCATTCGAGTTCGAAAAAGAGCCGTCTGTGATCTTATGCTTTGTCTGCTCCATGGACTGTTTACTATTCGTTGTCGTGTTATCCAGCCTTTCTCGCATTGCTTTGATTCCTGTATGTTATCACACTATTGTATTCTTACACACTGACCTATGTACCATGCGCTTGTCATGTCGTAAAGTCTATATCCAGCTCTACCTGTGCATCGACAAGGCCACTTAGTTACGGAATTACTCTGGCATGAACGTAAGATGTGACGCACCTGCGAGATATCCTTTTCGATCTGTGCGCTAAGTATCTGGATAAACGACTCAAGATCATCCCTAGCCCTCTGTAAGCAAAACCAACAGTCCCCAGCTTCTGCCAGCGCTTTTCCGCATCAAGTCATAGTCCTTCAGCGTTTCTCCTCTCGGTCTTGTCCGAAGGAGTTTTCCAACTCCTTT
>JANDKE010000356.1:0-26860 GCA_027627275.1 Coprinellus aureogranulatus
CTTGTTCGACTATGTCGGCAGGTTGCCGATTACTTGTCACTTGCTTTCGTCAACTGCGCGCACTCACGCCAACATGTCCGGTGCAACTCGCTCCAGAGGACCATCGTTCAAGGTACGACTCCCGCTCGTGATTTACCGGCAGAGGCAGTATCTGAACTGCACAACAGCACGATATATTATTAGATCCGCCTCCTTCTCCGACACCGTCATCTAGTACTCAGCAGAGATCGAAGAAGAACGGAGACCCAGCTGGCCATCGTACCAAGTGTAAGGATGGGAGATCCAAGTCGAACAGAGGGAAGACATACAAGACACCCGCGGCACGCATGCAAATTATAAGGGATGACCCAACAGGCTCGCTCATCCCAGGTCGGATGGACGTCGTTCATTGCGATGTATGCGGAGAGGATAAAGAGCTTGAGAACGACCGGCTCCTTCTGACCGGTTGGTACTGCCATAGTGGTACCGCCAAGCATCAGCGCAATGCACAGCGCCACCTCTCCGTGGATGAGTATTCGCGCTGGCTTGAATGGCTCGCCGAAAATAACGTCAAGCTAAAGGAAGGTCTCGGTATCCGATCCCCTTCCATCTCGGCTTACAGCAACGACTCGACGCCAGCTCCATACACACCACCCCGATGCATCACCCCCTCTCGCTTTACACCCCCATTCCCTGAACCGCAATACGCGTCACTGTCCACAGGGCAAGACGAAGCATCTTACGACGCCGACTCATCTGCGATTACCGCTCCTTCATTGGCGCACTCTTTTCGCCTTCGTCCCGCTCTGTGGTCGGGCCCACCGACGTCGGCGATGTGTCTAAGATTGTAATAGTCTTACCGCTGTGCACGATACCACCGCCCTTGTATTCATTATCGCATTCTCCTCTTTCCAACTGCAATGTACCCCAATCTCGATCTGATTATTTATCACCTTTCGTGATAATATACCACATTATTATATTCTCAATGGCGCTGACGGTCGATAAAACCCACTCTTCGATTCCAGCCTTCTGTGCTGTCAACGCTGGCATCTCACAGATATGCTTCTCGCTGGAAATCGGGATGCTGGGTTCGTCGCCCGGATGGGATCAGATAACCATGTTGACATGGGGTCAGTAGGCGGACTTCAAGAAAGGGTACAAGGTCATGGAGTGATACCGTACTAGCTTTTGCGGTTTAGCGCCGTGCGATGACTTCGGACATCGAACCTTACTCTTGTTTTTTAGAGGATTTGACATCTAGTCATGTACGACCGGCTCTCGTTTGAAGTAGAATTTGCCTTCAGCTCGTCGAAGCGATCTACTGTTTAGTGCATCATGGAGAGGGGAGAGTACAGGTGAATTAAGCAGTTAATGGATTGCGGCTAAAAAAGCGTGATTGACATGGCGAGTCCCACGTCTTTTTTCGACGGGGTGCCGGGGAAACTTGGAGTTTCCTTCCATACCACCCGGTGAACGAAGGATGCATCTCGTAAAACCCGAGCCAAATAACCTTATCTTGTGAACCCTCCATTGGTTGACGCCTCCCTAGAGAAGTGTTCTATCAATCAATAAAAGTTTTCGTATATCGCATTGCAAGGCAGATGATGAAAATCGTGGTCACCGGACAGGCGCGCCTTCCCAGCGATACTCGGAAGGCCAAATTCTTTGACGTTTAGATAACAGGGGCTCTCGGACGACATTCCACTCTTGGGTGGCCCATATGAGAAAGTGACTATGTGTCCCAGTACTTAGGACCGCAATCCTGAGACTTCCGTTCTTCCTTTCTGGATACACCCTTCCTCCAAGCCGTCTGTCGCTCCTTCTTTGCTCTGTATCCTCACACCGCAGCTCACAATGGAGCTCGAGACACTTGTGCGTTTTTTGAACGCTCTTCGGATGCCATATGCAATTATGGGGACTTAGTCTCTTGAACGGTTCTACCCTATCATCCCAGACACAGCATCTGGACGATATGCCGCCGGTTCTACACCTACAGGTAATATCGATGTATGAATTATAAGCGGTAACCTTGCGGATAGTGTCATGCGCTTACTGGCCGCGATTTCAGCCTCGATAATTTGACGCAGAGCCTCCGAGTCTCCGTCGCAGTATCATGTCACAACTGTTCGAACTACTGTCGCGTGCACCTGTGTGACTCTTTGAAAGAATGCTGTTTTACTGACTTGAAAAGCTCAGATCGAGGGACTCGCTTTATGGGCGATGAAGCCGAACACGAGTGGCAAGCGCGCTAGCCCCCAGCCCCTCTCCGCTTGCAGCTCGAACACGGTTCAAACTCCTCCGTCCGTAGCCCATCGACGGTATCCATAACCGCCATTCTACTCCCAGAAGCATCTACGAGGCTCTCGCATACTCATATCACATCTACATGACCCCTACAGGTGTCCCTGCCTTCACTATCCGAATTCCCAATCCTGCCTAAAAGAGGGTGTAGTAGCGTCGCACCTCTTATTTCATTGACGAGAGTCGGTTAGCTCAGCGGATATCGGACGCTGCAAAATGTGATCAAAATCTTAGGGTATCTGTACAAGCGTAGATAGGACCTAAACCATTTGCTTTACTCGCGGGTGGAAATGGGGGAAGAGTACCACTCGACGACGTCACAGGATAAGATTGATTCTCGCTTCGAATCTGCGGTTAGCCACCACCGCATCCTCCACCACCTCCACCTCCACCTCCGCACCCGCCGCCGCATCCCCCGCCGCCTCCTCCTCCTCCTCCACAACCAGCACCTCCCGATCCACTATCACCAACCCCACCTCCACCACCACATCCTCCACTGCCACATCCACCAGCACTACACCCTCCTCCACTACACTGGCCGCTTCCCTAAAAGCCACCAAGTTAGTCTCGTCGNAGAATAGAAGGCAGAAAAATTGAATATGGAGTGCTCACNTTGCCGCATGCGCCTTGATGGTCAACGACCGTGTGGCTTGTCCCGACGCAACCTCCAATCGGGGCAGCGTAATAGATGGGCACNGGCATCAAGAAAGGCTGCCCGTACATACACCCATACCCACNATACCCGTCTCGCTCTCTCTGTCTCTCGATCGCTTCCCTTTCCATCTTAGCNGCCTTCTCCTTCTCTCGNTTGAGTCGCTTCTCGTGCTTCGCTTGGTGATCCTTATGCCTGGACAGTTCGCGCCTCCAGGCAGATTTATTTCGCGCAGTGAACTGGACGAGATTATGCTCGCTGGCGTGTGTCGCGGCAAGGAGGTCAGTGCGGTTTGCGGGTGGGACAAGCTGAGAGGGAGGCAGAGGCTCTGCGANCGAGAGAAAGCGGGAGAGTCGTTGGCCTATGGTATCTCCCGGAAGAGNGGCATCCACAGTAGGTGTATGGTAGATTAAAGCGGTCCTAAATNCANNAGGCCGTTTTCAGTTCATGCAAGTTCACATCAGGTGCATAGAAAGTCGGAATATGTATACTCACCTTCCATGCTCGGCAAGTAAGGTCAAAGGATGACGAAAGTGTCACGCCGTCCACTTTGTCGTCACTTGGAAGACGGGAAGGATGTATGAGATCTCGTAACGCGTATACAAGGGAGGTAACGTACTGATCGATGAAGCGCCCCACGTAAACACGACAATCTTCCTCATATTTCGCACTGCTCAACTGATGCGTGTGCCATACCAGATCAATGTCCAAAGTCGGAACAAAGAACGAAGCAGGCGAAGACGAGAGCAAATCGAGAAATCTGNAGAAATCGCGCTTAGTTGNCTCCCGCCAGTGAAGCGTCATGAGAACTTACGCGTGGTATCGAGCGATTGCGTGTCGTAACGCCATTTCGTCCTCAGGGGCATCGAAGAATCCGGGGCGCACCCATCCCAGATCAGCCATCTTCTTCACAAANCTCCCCTGGCGAAGAACCTGTGGGCAGTACGTTAGAGTTGCNTATGAGAAAGCGACTCGTCTAACTTACGGCTCCAACCAAGTCGACCGAATATATCATCGGAGTAGAGTGCGCGCTCATGATTCGCCCAAGCCTGTCATCGTGACGACAGTATCAGTCGTTAGGCGGAAGTGGTCTCTGGTGAAGTACTTACAGCTTTCGACGGCCCAATCTGGCGCGNATCTCTGCAACGGAGTACTTGCAGTTCTCCAGGATCTCACTGACCTGCAGGATATCGACTGGAGATGGCGCCGACGGGTCGACTGGTTGTGGGTTTGACCTGCTGTAGTTGGGTGTGCCTTTGTANCGCAACTTGATAAGAGCGCGAATCGATTCACTCTCTTTCTGGTCTGCCGCACGCGAGTCTGTAAAGAATGAACCTCTTTACCCNGAGTAAGTTAACGGGAAGGAAATCAATGAATTCGGGAGACGCACGGAAGGAACGTGTCTGGTGCGTTGCCTTGACGCGCAAGGTTTTCCGCCAGTTTGAGAGCNCACAGAGAATCTTTTGAGATATTGCAGTCGCAAGATCTNCACGATACCTCGAAGCTCTGCTGCAAGTACCCGGTTCCGATTGTGGTCATNAACGCTGGANCGGTGTAAGTGAAGATTGGGAACGCGGAACTGTTCCAGAAANACTTACGGACAAACCATTTCTTCCTGCATCTNGGGCACTGCACCTCTTTCTTATCGTNGGTTTGCGCTGCGTCCAAAGGAGAGTAGGTAAGGCCTATCCAGGTCTGGAAGTACGTGACCCTGCGAGCTGTGGGAGGTTGCTTCAGGATTTCTGCAAGACTATCCTAGAGATCCTTCAGTCGAAGAGCCCCTGACNCGAGTCACTTGANNGCAAACTCACGAGTTGCTGCCCAAACGTGTGCCCAAACTCTGCAAGAGGTCTGAGGCTTAGCATTCGCGTTCCATCTTCGAAGTACCACCTGANAGATGTCAAAACTTTANGAGTGGGCTTTCCNCTCAACGGAACTAACATACCTCGGGTTCAACATNTACGAATGCCATACCTGTATTTTATTCAGGGNACGATACATCGAGAGCGGTTCGCGGAGACTGACCATNAGTACATCCACTGGAGGGAGGGAATCCTTCAAGGGTAGGTTNNTATCGCGCGTATACAATTTGCGACACCATGTGTCAAATCTGTATACAAGGCCGGTCAGTCCTATGGTGCGGTGGCCACGAGAATGAGACACACCTTTCCACGGCCAATCCGACAAACCAAGCCCAGCGCTTCTCTTTGTCGAATGGCATGTCAGGAATGGGTATGTCGGTCTCCTCTACCTCCTTCCTCAAATTAGCAAAAGCTTCTAAGAGAGCAAGGTGACCCTTAATGTGAGGAATGTCGACGAGAACACCGTCGGTCAACGACCCCCCTATTTCGAAACGGGTGGGGAAGGTGTAGTCAGGGGGTCCATCAGTCCCGCTGGGGCCGATAGTGGCACCGGGAGCTGCGTTGTAGGCTGGTGGGGCCTCTGCTGTGGTCATTCTGAGGAATAGGTCCGTTACAGAGACTAAAGGGGTCCTTTATAAGGTTCGTGGCCCCGCACTAAAACCAAGAATCTGGCGGTTCTGTGGGTGTCGCGCGGTTCCACAGCAGCTCTACACCATTCCGGATTGGAAAACGGAAATGAGATCGTTGCGCAGGGATTATGGGACGTGATGATGGCGGTGGAAGGAAAGGTGCTAGCACTGGCAGAAAGCGGATCTCACACCTGGCTGAAAGCGATGCACTGCCCGCACTTCCTCCGCGCAGTCACGTGTGGGAGAAAGGGGTTGGGCGCTTAGCCGCGGAATGTATGCCTTTCCGGCGTTGGCGACTAGACCGGGATAGAACAGCACTGAGAAGCAATGCAACGTTTGTCCTACCTATCATTTTACCTGCCTCCCTCGCACTTCTGCGTTGAACCTGGCCCAAATTCGCTTCGTCAGTTAGGGAACTCCCGCATGCATAGCTAGAACTCTTACACGGCGAGACTTGAGTTGCTACGAGAGTCTCAGATCTATACGTACACAAATACAGGCCTCCCATGTAGTTACCCAAGCCTCAAGAAACAGCTGTTTTCCGTTGATCCTTTGCATTTTCTAGTTTCGCCAAGGCTGATCTTCGTCTGCCGTGGGTCGAACAAACGCAGATGAGTACTACCCTGGACAATTCCGAGGGTTTGTAGGGGTAGAGCACAATCTTCAGCCATGTTCAGAAGCAAATTCCGCCTGGTGCACGCAATCGAGGTTCAGCAACATAGTACGTGCCGGTCCCTGTGGGCCACCTTCTTTATCTTCTCATAGAACCCCCCCTCTCGTCATGCCCCATGCACCGAAGGAGGATGACAAACTCCACACGATGCTGATGTACTAGAGCTTAGAACGTAACATTGGTCCCCTGAGGTCAAGATATGAACAGAGACAAGCGAGTAATCAAACCTACACGAGCGCGGAGAGTCCGCTGCCAAAAGCTGGAAAACAGAGGCCATATCAGCCGCCTGAAGGGATACCAGGATGACCTGTCCTCATTCCGACATAACAGAGGTTACAACGAGTCAGCGCGAGACACGTTCTTCATGCCGTGGTTCTGTTAAGAAGATAGAGAATATCTTGCGGCGACCGTCCCTTGTTCCGCAGAATCTAGAAAACGTCAAAGTCAGGGCAGGAGTCCTTGATCATCACTCTCCCTGAGAGCATTACGCTCGTAGCAGCATGCGCTGCCGCCTCTGACGACGACGGTGCCAGGGCTGGGTTTACCCTTCCAAGAACAACAGTAGGTCGAATAGGGAAAAGGACCGCGGTGGTTCTGCATCTAGGCTAAAGCGAATTTGGACCCGATTGTCAGATTGGGTAGCATAAGCTAGATTCGAGAGGACGCACTTTGCCAAACCACATCTCGCAGGTATCATGCACGCACCCCATCTTTCTCCAAGGCGAGGCTGTATTTCAAATTGTTCTTCAGGTACCAGCGAGGGGTCCGACAGCGCCAGTTTAGCGCGAGAGGCATGCAATCAAGCCCCACCATGCTGATACGGGTATACCCGACTGGCCTGCGGAGCGAACACAGCAGGGTCGACGGTATCGTCGATCCAGAGGAGGGGGAAGGGTTTGAGCGCGCCAACCCGCAGAACGCTCACTCGGAATCATCCGCGATTACAAATCCACGTGGCCACCTCAACGAAACAGGGGCTTACCGGCGCTTAAACGCGTCGAAACGCGTCAAAGCGCTTGAACAAGAAGTCACGACAGAGGATTGAGATATCAGGTCGAGTGAAGAGAACTTAGATTAAAGAATTAGCTGACAGGAAAGCGAGTGACGCGCAATCGGGGCTTGAACAATAATGGGAGCGATGAGATAGGGATACAGTAACAGAGGAGATTGAACTTGGAAAACGTATAGAGCATAGGGAAGGCAAGGTTCGATTAGATAAAACTTCACTCAGAGATACCCTAGCCACGGCTAGGAGAATGGAGACCCTTGTCCCGAGGGGTCTTCGGGATAAAGGTGAACTTGGGGACACCTCCGACGGCCTTCAACATCTCGGCGCGCCTGCCCGTCTTGACATACTGACCTGGGGTTTCGAGTTGGGATGCGGGAATAGTGGAAGGTGCGTTGGAAGAGTCTCCGGAAAGTTCCTCTTCGGAGTCCTGTGGTTGTATTAGATTCGTACTTCGTGTGGCGCTAGCGCCCACGCCAAAATTATAGAAACACTTACGGAGCTGTCCCAGCTGGCGACTTTGAGCTGTACGCTCGGCCCGAAGCTTTCATCGGCCTCGGGATGTTCAACAGCGTCTGTGGAGCTGCCTATGGTGTGGGGGTTACCTTTGGCTGGGAGGGGGGTCCTGCGCCGTTTGCCAGTGCCAATGGGGTCTTGTTTCTCTAATTCAAGAAGCTCAAGCTCGAGCTCCCTGAGATCGCCCTTGCGTCTCCTCTTCTTCTCCGGGTTGACATCCTGTGGAATATAATATAAGATAGACCTGTTTAAACCCTCATGAAGGGAACACACCTGAGTTTGAGGCTCTACCGCACCATGGGTCTCGCGGTGGTCAACGGGTGCTTGACGGCCGGCGGTGTCGCGATCATCCTCCACTTTGTCCGCATTCTCTGTCGATTTCGAGCCCCCCGTTACTTTCTTCTTCGCCTCCTTCTCTTCTTTCTTTTCACGGAGGTCCTTCTGTCGCTTCGTCTCCCGTATCGGCCGATTCGGAATGACCTATACTCGTTGAGCATTGAATAAAGTAGCTACATAATATGTGCTCACATCGTCGTTAGCCTTGCGCTTGGAAGGACGAGGGGCCATCTTGATGGGGGAAGACCTCTCAAAAGAGAGAGCGATGCGAGGGAAGAGAAAGGGTGCCGACTCGAACTCTAGGTGTGGGTAGTCAGAGAATTTGGGTGACTTTGTACCCAGAGACTCAGCAGTGCATTATTTATACGATCGGGGAACTGTGGCAAGCCAAAGCACAATCATGATGCGGCCACCGTGAGCGGGGATCAAGAGACGCTGTAGTCATGGACCATCTGTGACTCGCGAGTGTGTCTACGGTGATGGGAAAAATAAAGTCTCAACCCAAGCGAGATAAAAAATTGACCAAGCAATTCGGATGGTTCGAGCGCGGAGACCAAGCAAATCTGGATGTTCGTCGAGGATTGGTCGAATACGCCCATTTATAATTTAGAATTTGAAATCAATTCATGGGACATTGCACCTCTCACGTAGCGAATACGGACTGTCATGTAGCTGAATGTCTAGCGCTACATGTAGAGTAGGAACTAGTGGTCACCAACTCTTTAGAAGCGCTATTTTCTGACTAAGTCGCGTAAATTGAGCGAATCATGCCAATCCGTTAAATCTCCGTAGGAGGTCTGAATGGCGATTAGACAGAGCTTGAATTTGGCAGTCCCGCACATCTTATTCCTCAACCACCACCATCACCTCCACGACTTTCTACCGCCCATCCTGCGCTCGTAAAGCATAGCATATATCGTCTCTAAGGTATCCTCTAGTCCTGTCTAATATCGCTTCTACCGATAAGATTAGATCTCATCACAGTATAAATCAAAGGCCACTGCCAAACAAGCCCTCCACGTCAGGGAAAGTGCCTAGGACGCTGGCCTGCTAATTACTGCCATGCTCTTCGAGGTTACAGTAAGTCCAGGGCGATATCTCGAGGAGATCAAGCTTGACCTGAAGCTTTACAGAAAAAGCTCTTCGCCCGCTCTGACCGAGTCAAAGCGGTCGATTTCCACCCGACAGAGCCATGGTTATTGGCGGCGCTGTACAACGGCAGTGTGAACATCTACAACCACGAAACGGGGGCACTGGTACGGTCGTTCGAGGTCGCCGAAGTCCCAGTTCGATGCGCCAAGTTCATCCCGAGGAAGCACTGGTTCGTCGCCGGCTCGGACGACTACCAGCTGCGCGTCTTCAACTACAACACCCACGAGAAGGTCGCGGCGTTTGAAGCCCATCCAGACTACATTCGATGCCTGACGGTGCATCCAACGCTGCCGATTGTACTGACGGGGAGCGATGATATGACGATAAAGGCGTGGGACTGGGAGAAGGGGTGGAAGAACATCCAGGTGCGTGGTATGCATGGTCAGGGGGACGAAGCTGACGGGATTGTAGACGTATGAAGGGCATACGCATTATATCATGTCTCTGTCATTCAACCCAAAGGACAGCAACACGTTTATCAGCGCATGTCTCGACAGGACGGTGAAAGTGTGGTCTCTGGCGTCGGGTACGCCGAACACGACCCTGGAGGCTCACGACAAGGGCGTCAATTTCGTCGACTTTTACCCTGGATCGGACAAGCCGTATCTCACCACCTGCGGCGACGACAAGACGGTTAAGGTGTACGACTACCTGTCGAAGAGCTGCGTACAGACGATGGAGGGGCACACGAACAACGTCTCGTTCGCGGTGTGGCTCGACAACCTGCCTGTCATTGTGTCTGGCAGCGAGGACGGGACAATCAAGATATGGAACGCGTCGACGTACCGCATCGAGAATACGCTGAGCTACGGCCTGGAGCGGGCGTGGTGCGTTGCGCTGAACAAGGATGCTTGACGAGCTGCTTATCTGAGACCCGAAAGGGAAGTACTAGTTGGATGTAAAAATGCGAGCCCAGCGCTCAGATCTATGTCCATACTCCCGCTCCTGCTGGTGCATGCAAGGCAAATGATTCAGCTCCGCTAAGATACACTATCATTTGCATTTGTGCGCCTGAGAGTAAGAGAGTGTCCTTAGCATAAGAAATAGCGATGCAAGGCTCAGGAAGTTGAACGACTCACCAGTCTGGCCATCCTGGTATAGAATTTAGCGTGGCACTTGATGCAGAAGTACACTCCCCTAGCTTCTAGCCCAGCCTCTTCCTCCAACTCTAATAGTCGTTCCTCGAGATCGTCAAGGCGCCTAGAGGCCAGTGAAGGAGAATCGAGTGTTTGAGCGCGTAACCCGATGTCTTCGAAGACTTCTCGACTGTCCAGTACGAGTGATTCCGAGTCCCGAGCGTCGTTTCCTTCTTCGACCAACTGCGCGAGGGATCTGTGGGAAGTATAAGCTTGACGAATTAGTACGACGATGGTCAACTGTAAATCGCACCCACCCGAGAGCCAAGGACGCCAAAATGATCGTATATACCGGAAACTTCATTTCGACTGTCCGTCTGGTTGTGGTGGGCCGTTCTTAAGCATTACCACTCTCATCCAGCGCCCTTTTATAGCATACATACATACATACATACATACATAGCGTCCAGATCACCGCATACGGGCGCTGCTCATGTATCAAAGCCCGAACCAGTGTCGTTGTTGTGGGTCCCAAGCGCGCGTCTGCAGCATGGGTCTCGGGCGTGCAGGTCTTCTCGGCGATTTCAGTGTGCACAACTCATAGCCACGGATTGACAGGCGCAGCTATGCGACAGGTTCAATTTCATGTACTTGGACAGAGATCATTCTCAAGGAAGCGTGCCAATCGCCGCTCGGAATTGGTTCGATTCAGAGCGAAGTCAATATGGTGGCTGTCTGATGCAGAAGTTAAAGAGTTCACATATGTTGCAGTACCGGAAGATACGACTGCTACATGGTTAAGAAGCTAAGCTGCGTTCTGACTTCTCTTCCCTAAGGCGTCCGCTATCTTTTTCGGGTAAATTCCATGAGCGTTTATCTTGTGCCGCTGCACAAATCAAAGCCATCAAAATGAGTATTTCCCCTGTGGGTTCCGACGGTATACACTGCCACTCACGGCAAGTTCTGGTGCTGTTCGGCACACCTTGCGGCAGATCCAACACACGTGGGGGTGTCCCCTCCTCTGAAGATCGCTGTCTTCAGCCCTAATCTCGAGTTCATCTTGCAAGGCGGCTATACGCGCCTCAAGATCTTCAAAGCGTCGAGCAGAAAGGGCTGCGTCCTGAAGAGCTCTAGCGTGGAACCCTATATCGTCCAGCAGCTCTCGCGCGTCGACCGTTGTGGAGTCACTCGACGTCTGCCGTATGGTGAGATCTTCCCGTGTTTTGTGCGAGAACGCTCTGTAGAGATACCTCATCAATCCGATAAAATGGGAGAGGAAGGTCAGGTACGTACATTGCGCACAAAGAAGTCAAGTAAAGAAGGGGTAGTTGCAATCGCATTTCTGAAAAGAGTGTGATGCCGGGCTGGAGAGGGTTCTACAGCGCTCACCTTCACCTTCACTTTCTCTTTATATACCCCCTCTCGCACCCTCCGCCGACCATCCCATATGTCTCCGAATAGAAACTGCTACGCAAAGTCATCTCTGCTGAAGGAGCACGTCGTCTATCTCGGACTTCCACCTTTCGGCGCCAACGTGCTGCCGCTTCCTCCGGCCAGGCGCTAAGCGATGCGATCGCCCGGATTCAGGGATGATCAGTCAGTGAGGGTGAAATGAGGTTAATCCCGCTTCCATGGAGCCGCCCCCAAAAAATCCCATGGTATGCACCATATACTCTGACCGAAGGGCGCCATTTCGAAGCTGCACCTCTGGGAAACGCACTCGATGGTAGACCTAAGCGTAAGCGCCCTGTGATGGCGAACCCGAAACGACCGTCCCCACCCTGTTACGACGATCGCGAACATCAGCTATTTCATCGAGTCAATCAGTGATACTCTTCCCCTACGCAGAATGAATGATTTGTGACTCGGTTGGGCATCACCTCGCTTCGGTATACACCAAACAAAGCACATGCTTGGCACATGCACACACACGTATCCAGAGCGAGTCGCCGCCGAGTCACCAGGCGATACCCAGTAAGAAGAGAGGAGAGTGTCCCCGTATAAGTGCCTCCCCACCACATGCTCCCCAACACACTATCGATCAACAAGAGAAACTGACGGGACGCACCTATCAAAAGACCAGCTCATCACCGCACCCATCCGAGTCGAACAGGACCGGTAGAGTTTTCTAGATCCACCTCCAGCATGCACTAATGATTAGTGCGTGGAGAAAGTCGTTCATACCCAAACCAGTACTGTTCGAGGCAGAGTGGGGGTGGCATCCGCGGAGAGGCGTGAATCGGGAGTGGGTGGGAGTCAGAATCAGAGCCAGGGTGAATGAGGCGTACCACAACCCGCAGTCGTATATATCTGTGCTGAGGCTGACGAGGATGGCTGACTGGTGAGAAAGAGGCTAGTGGCTTGCACAATCGGCCAGTTAAAACTGAGGCTGAGGGCCATGGCGCATGGGGGCGTAGCATTGACAGCGAAATGCATGCGAGTGCTGTCTCGATAGCGGGGTCGAAGCAACGATAAATCTGGGTCGAGGGCAAGGAATACTTCCCCAGTGCATCAAGGAACGCACAGTAGAGCACAGGCTTACTCTGGGGTTGAAACCGGGGATGTATCCAGCGAAGGGTGCCTCGACGCAATGAGGATTAGTTGAGGCCTTCACACTGGATAAAACATGGGAACCAGAGTAGATCTGGAAATTGAATGCATCAGCACCGGAGAGTAAATACAGACAGAATGTAGGATGGGGAGACTCACAAGTCTTCCACAGAATTTCACGACGCGGGAGGCTCGTACGCAGCTATTCTCGTAGAAGGCGGTGAACAGGGCTCCCAACACCACAAGAGGGAGCTCGCATCGAAAGCGGAAGCGGTGCACAGTTCAAAAACAAGCCGAAGATCACCGCCGGTTTCCGCATGACCTCCCGGGTACAGGAATGAATGGAGGACGGCTGTCGAAGTATTGAAATCGACTGGGCGTACCCAAGTTCCGCCTTGAACCGTCCACAACTCGTCAGACTGAAGGGGGGAGGAGCAAAGTCAGGCGACAAAGACAAGAGCTGAATCCTCTGGGATCAGAGCCTCGGTCGGAGGGAGGAGCCGCTCCTTAGTGTAAAGGTAACAGCCTAGGGGTTCGGGTAAGGCGTTAGTATACACCATAATCTCCTCCGAGCATGCTACGCACCTCGCGATTGGCGTTTATAAGCCCCTATCTCTCACTCGTTACCCATGCACTATCCGTCCTACAAACGCTGCGGTCATGCTTCACAGACGACCCATAGTATCCAATGGTTCGAGAAGTGAGCGGGAATCGATCAATCTCTGGGGGTGGTGTGGACGAGGAGGGCGATGAGGAAGTCTCAGTGAGTCCGTAAGGACGTCGACGGCCGTAACCGCAGGGGGCGCCCCACGAGCCAAGCCAGTGTAAACTAGACTCGCAGCATTCCGTCCTGCGCAAAGATTGAGCTTTAGAACGGAGAGATTTAGTGTAGAATCACCTTCCAAGGCTCCCTTCTACGCCATATATACGTCCACCGGTGCTTCACGGACTCTGACCTCTTGTTCCTGCTCCAAACCCTTTGACCGATATCCATCTGACAAACGCAACTGGGTGCTGAGATGTCTATCCTGGACCTCCTTGGAACGGCTCTCGGAGAGGTCTTGTATCAGGTGGTAATTGAATGGGTCATGGTCGTGATAGTGGAAGAAGGGAAAGAGCGAACACCCCGACGCGTCTCCGAAGCCGATGCCGCCAACAATTCCCACGCCGGGTGGCGCGCCATGGCCAACGAATGCTCAACGGTGCATCTTGGATTCCGACGTTCAAACATGCAGAGAGAAGCACTCCCACCTTTCTGTAATTTATAGCTGCACTCTAAGTCCAAGTATACTCCGTATCTCACTCTTCCCATCGAATATTACGTGCTTTTTGCTGCTATCGTATGTCGAATCTCGGCCTTAAAAATACACTTTTCAAGACCAACTTTCAAGCCTAGAGGTTGTCAGACCCACTGGTGAAGGAAATCATATCCCGAAGCACTCTGGCTTGCGGTCAGAAGAACTCCAGAAGTCCTTTCACATCACAGATATGTAGGATAACACTTCTAGAACATGCGTCAAGAAACCGGGGAACTTCGCCCCATTCAACAAAGCCAGTGGGCGTTTTTCAGGAAGTGCGAAAGTATCGTACAATGATTATACGGAGGGAACCACAAATCAAGAATCAAACTGTCGTAAATCAGGAACGAGGTCCTACTAGTAGTCCGACTTTCATGTTGCGAGCGCAGAGTGAAACCGCACCCACTGCGCGGCTTTAGTCTCGCACACTCCGACTTAAGTCTGCATCATGAAGCCGTTTGCGGCTATTTTGTTCACAGTCCCCTCGGCTAAATAGCTCTGTGAGAAGAATGTATAAATCAGAAGCACGAAAAGGCGTACGGAGGGTGTACGGGTTGATCAAACCCTTCAGAGACAACTCCTGAATCCTGGCCTTCATGTCCGAGGGCAGCATATTTCCTTCAACGGAGATAAGATATGCGATGAGGCCCGCAACGTGCGGAGTAGCCTAGGAGAATCGCGACCGTGGTTAGGACGCTTCTGGGTTGGGTCTAAGATCAGATACACACCATTGAAGTCCCAGACAGAGTCGCTGTAGCCTAGAATATTGCGCTTATTTAGCATTCCCGCACAGACTGGAAAGAGAAATACTAGTCCCACCACGTCGCTCGCAATTCCTGCACTGATGACGTTGTCTCCTGGGCCAAAGACGTCGACCCGAGGTCCAAAGTTAGAGTCAAACCTCCTCTCATCCAAGATGGTTGTCCCTCCGACGGTAATAACCTCCCTAACGCGGGCGGGAGAAACATTTACCGCATCCTGGTTGCCGTTCCCTGCTGCGACAACGACATGCAGGCCGTTGCACACCAGCTATATAGGGTCATTTAGTATCGAATATCGCATTGCATTCAGTGAACAAGGGGTGCGTACAGTTCTGGCAGCTTCGTCCATCGCAGTGTTGACTCCACCTTCTAGAGACATGGAGATGACTGTAGGTCGGCCAGACGTTCTTGCAGCTGTCAGTGCGAAGTCCATTCCGGCAATTCTGTAAGTTTTTTGTGTCAACCTTCCGCAGGGAGTGACTGAGAAAACGATAGAACACATACACATCGGAAGTCCATCCAGGCCCAGCGTCGCTGAGAGCCTTGATAGCAAACACTTCCGCCCTCTTAGCGACACCGTACCTGGTTCCGACCGCTGTCGCTCTGTGATCGCCCCGCCGTCAAAATAATACGCTCCGTGATCGATATATGGGGGGCTTACGCGCAGTGTGTGCCGTGACCATGTCCGTCTTGGTTACTGGGGATGTCTTAGTCATGTAGAAGGAAGGCTATGCTCATTGAATTACTCACAGATAAGGCCCGAATGTAGCTGCCCAGTGAGCACGACCTCCAAATTCGTCCTATTGATGCGAGGGACACACAAAGTGGTCACGGAGGTGCTTAGTGTATAGAGAAACGCATCTTGCATCTGGTAGACTTACGTGGGTAATACGAATGCCGGTATCTGAAGGTACAAACTTTCAGTATGGGATCTTGGACCAAGAAATTGCCGTCCTACGATGACATAGATATCAACCCCAGTACCGGCAGCATCATTGTAGTTGTACGTGTAGGTGAGGGAGCTGACGTTTGGATTAATCAGGGAATGGAGAGTGTAGAATTCTGGGGCATACCTGGAGGCAGAGCCAAGGCGTCTCTGAGAATTAATTCTGGCAAGACCCCAGGGTGCATCGGTCCTTGCATTGCCGTGTCAGAGACGCATGAATGTTACAAGATGCCCATTCGTGCTTACTGAGTGGCCGTAGCGTTGACAGGCGTGTCATCGACAATCGAAGCAACCCCGGGCATTGATTTGAGAGCAGACAAAGCTTTGTGATCGAACGTCCCTAGCCATCCGGTAAGTTAGACTGTCGCCGACACATACAGGGCATCCCTCGAGGCTCACCTGCGAAGCCGTTGAGGGTGGCATTGTACGTATATGTGATATTGACACCTTTGTTCCCGCAGACGTAGGTGACATTGCTGAGGACGCTCGAGACTTCGACGGTGGGCTTGAGGGTGATGATATAGCGACCCGGAGCCTCTCCCTCACCCGACCCTTTGAGAAGTGCCGGAACAAAGAGAGCAGACAGGGTGCAAAGAAGCGTAAGGAATTTCATGGCTAAGAACGCCTGGGCCAGGGGAGGTGACTGGGGAACATTTGAAAATCAGCTCGCCTTATATACCTTCAGCGAATGAAGGGCCCAGCCAAATGAAACGAGGGTGACTTGGGGCTGGAATCACTAGGATCTTCGCAAATCCTGCAGTGCGATTGGTTCGTGTTCCACTTGTTTGCGGATTTTGATGCACGAGTTTCCTCTGCACTGCAATTTCAATTGCAATTAGCCCGTTTCCAGAGCGTTAAGGACTCGTGTTCAGATGCAACCTACCCAGACGACTCCGCACGCTACATCGAGCTCCAGATTTTGCACACGTTTCGAGCCTCATGGTGAGCACCCCAGTGGCTAGTCCCCAACGTTCGGTGTGAAGGCAGTGAGATTAGAGACTGATGAACGGTGTGGCGTGAGTAGGCGCCCATAATCGACGCCCCAACTACCAAGCGCGGTGACGAGCGTAGTCCCGTGAGCATTGAAGATTCCACGTACCCCGCTCTTTGGTGGTCAGCGGTAATATAGCTATAGTCGGCTGTGACCATGGACGGCACCTTGCACCAAGGACAGATTTCATTTCCAAGAGACGTTCTTTTCGGATGATGGCCCTAGCGCGCGGTGAGGAAGGGCAGGCAGTTGTGTCAAGTGTCAGCATCCACAGGCGCTCAGACTTTGCAGTTTCCGACTGAACGCTTGAACATAGTTGGCTGAATAAGAGCCAGCGAGGTCCCGCTCCAGTTGTCAAAGTGACACAGAAACTGGAGTTCCTGTGATAGGCGGAAGAGTTCCAATCGCTGCTATTCACCGTGCATGATTCGTCGATAGATAGGGGCGTGTCGGTGCGTGAGAATCGTTTCTCAGGCCGACTGCGCTACCCGCCTCCCGGGAGTGGTGCTCTGGAGTTCGAAACCAAAAGTCGTCATCGTGGAAGTATGGTTGAGGGAGTCCGACTCACATGCTTAGAAAGCGCCTGTCATATTGCCTTACGATGTTACTCCTTCCNANAAAAANNCAGCCCGAAGTATTCCAGCCAACACCACGAAGACTCCGCCATGCGATCCTCGACCTGTCTCAACGGAATCTTACTCGCTACCGCGCTCTCCTTTTTCCGCACAGGGATAGTAACGGCTGCTCCTGTCCCCGTTCGCGAAGGCGATGTTTGCGATCCGAATGCCAATGGCCAAGGTCTCGGACTACTCCAGGACGCTGCATTTAGGGACTATGCACGGATTTTCTTCGATGAGCGCAATGCAAAGAAAGCTTTTGACAAGTACATACCTGGGTACGCCTCTTATCCTGAGTAACTGCGGATACTGGCTAATGGCTCTGTAGTGAATACATAAACCACGTCGCCGCGGCACCCGCACAAGGCCGAGAAGCTGCGATTGCCGGGTTGACCGCGCTTCAAAGCAACCCTGATATGATCTGGGATCGCCTTACGCTCTTCACGGGAGACGGTTTTGGGCTCTTCTATTATCGGAGGTATATATCAGGGTCCGAGGAGGTCAACTTTGCCGTCATGGACAAGATGAGGTTCAAGGGGACATGCTTGGTGGAGATCTGGAACGTATCACAGAGGATCTTCGGAAACGAGACCAACCCAATTGCGTTCTTCTGAATATCCATTTCAGAGAGAGCAGCATTTGAGGCTGCCGATAAGACACGTAGCCAGGAGGGATGGTCCAGAGAGGGTGTCGCTTTAGAGGTGCATGGCCATACGTTTGAAGATTTAGTACAGTAGAATGTGGATTCTTCCTGGAAAGCGCCCATTGACCACGTAGATGGCCCTTTAGCGAGGTCATAAAGTCGGTTGAACTTGCAGCCAAGAACAACTGACATTGCCCTAAGCAAGTGGATCCACTGGGCAGAGGAAGCACATTGTGGTTTGCGGAAGAGAAAGTTGAACATCAAGCCGGCGATCGTGATCCGAGGATTGAATCGGAGGTCCAAACTTCAGAGATAAGATAAGAATCTTAGGAATCTTATCTCAAACTTTGGCTCTTGCAATGACCGGCGCGAGATGTTATCCCAAGTCACCTACGTCGTCCAAAGAGCCTCGATAATGAGAAGGAGGTAGAACCATCTCCAAGGCCACTCAACACTGAACAGGTATTTCCCTAACTGACGTCTTGCTTGACTCTCGTAGGCGTCGGCGGCGGGGATCATCTGAGGACAGCTCTTTTCTCCGAATTCCAGAAGTCGCTGGTTAAGCGCCTTTGGGCTGACACAAGACTTCTTCAGTGCCAGAGAGGTTGTCCAAACGCATCTGGACTAGGTACGCAGCTCGCTTGCCATGTTCACGCGTCAAGGCGCTGACTGTGTCCTGATCTCGACCATCGTACAATCAACCTGCTAGTTCCGGGCCAAGCTGATGGTCCTCCTCCATCTGTGACGGCTACCGAAGCTCTTTCACCAGATACGACCCCACCGAACGCGAGTCATGTTAACTGTTCAGCTCGCATAGTCCAGTAAAGCACGACACGAAGTCAGTCGGCTGGAATGCATTGATAATGTTGGATATCGGAGTTGTGTCAATCCCGACGACAGTGAGCATCCAATTTGCCGTCGTGAGATCGTTGAACGGGTCAACCGCGAGAGATTTGAAAGGTTGAATGTGACTCGTGCCTTGTACTTTTGGCGACATGACATGGTGGATTTTGCCCCTGTCCCTGGACCGTGGGGGGTATAAGAACATTCGCTCCAGTCGGCGGAACTATCAAACTCGTTGCGATCCATCCCTCAAAATGGCTGCATTCGTACGCTATTTGCGTTTAACGCTTATGCACAATCTGACCTCGTATTTCTCGGCCACAGATGACTTGCAACTTGGTCAATGACACACCCTTCCGAATCCTATTCTCCTCTCCATCATACTTCTCGGCTGGGCACTACGACACTGCTCCTATCAACGCTGGTCCAAACACTACCATGACCTTCACTGTTGCAAGCAGTAGCGGTGGGGTGACCGGAGGAGCGAGGTTAGGTTTCCTGACGGAGGAGCACGAGTATGGTTTTGCTATTGTGAGTCTTTTCACAGCGACACATCGGCTCAAACAACCCATTTATAATCCCAAACAGGGGTTCTCCACGACCACCCCTGACGAATTCAAGGCAGGTGTCGTAGTGCCTGACCGTGATGCTCCGAAAAGCGAGGCACCCAGTGCAGAGGACGGATGCAGGGCAGCAACCAAAGATGGCAATATGGTTGTTCTCGAGGTCAATGGAAAAATTATCTTCATCACTGCGACCACCGGCCGTACATCTCAATACATGGTATTTATGGCTCCTTGAATTTCCGATGAAGGACTCTACTCTCCGACAGTACACTGGGTTATATATTGGTAGTCGACACCACACTTTGTCTGGTCATCGCTGAATTTGAGGCGCAGAGATCGACGAGAGGTGAATTACAGCGTGTGTAATGGGGTTGGAGAAGTGATGGAACTGCAATATGCGACTGTCAGGGTTCGGGATCCAAACGCAGCACTACGTACGGCCTTCTGTGCACCTCTATCGTCCAATAACATGCTCTGGCTCTCCGATCTGAACCAGCTATTGATTATCGATTCCAGAGAGCCGTTACACAGCACCCCAGCAAACGACGTCGCCAAGCGGGGACGCCGGGGTGATTAGCGCCCATTCCCGCCGACCCACACACATACATACAGCGCGCAAGACAGTGAGGTGACGAAATAAAATCATGCCTGTCTCTGCAACCAATTTCAGTGATGCGCCGGCTTTCGAAACCTGTCAATCGACACTGCCCGTCGATACAAGGAGGGGTTGGGGATGTACACACAGGGCTCTCCATCCCGCGGTCAAGCGCGTCTCGTCGTACAAGGACAGCCATAGACGCCCACCGGCGCTCTATCGAATAATTAATCAAATCAGAGCATGTCTAAGTATAAAAGGACTGCTCAGTATTCCGACCCGACCCAACAAACACATCTGCCTCTCCTCACTCAACTTGAACCTACCTCAAACATCAGAGCTCGACCCAAACATGCGATTTGCCGCAGTTACATTGCTTCTCTTCTCTCTCTCGTCCATGTAGGTGATCGGTGGATCTTATTCATCCCGTTGATTGACCACAATACACTCTACAGAGTTCTGGCGAATTACGACGACGCACCTCTAACGCGTCGTGAATTCGACGAGTTGATCTTCGATGCCCGCGACGTCCTCGAAGACCTCGGACTCCACGCTCGCACCCTTCACGCAGCCGCTCTCTCCACTCTCCGTGCGTTTGCGCTCAAGAGTCCTGCAAAGCCGAGCCCGCCTTGTTTCGTCGGAGCCGGACCCATCATACCCTGGCCTTTCTTTGACATTGGCTCCATGCTCGATAGCCCTGGCCTCTACGCGACTGACGCTGCTCCTGAAAGCCCCACCGCCGCCGCCCTTAAACGCACCCATGCCTTCTTGATAAATAACTACCTGGAATCATCGGATAAACCCACGACCGAAGGTGCGTCTCGCTAAAGTGCGAGATCTCATGGTGCTTTCCTGTGCTACCTCCAATACTAGGGAACGTTGGCTCTCCGAATGTTTCTGGACAAGCTGGAATTGATCCTCAGGACGACGCAGGTGTCCCAGGTCCGTCGTTAGCCTCTTATAGTAAACTATTCGAAACGTCTGAAGCAATGCGACTGATTCAGATCCTGCAGATTACGAGGGGATCGGTTTCTCTTCGTCAGTCGCTAATGGATATACTGGAAGTCAACAATATTCCTCTTATCAACACGAAGGTACTGAAGAAGTTCGAGCTCGTGCTGCCGGCGCAAGCTTTGTCCCCTTCGCCGGATACACAAGTAACTGGCTTTCTGCGCACCTCTCTCAGAAGGAGCTGATATTCATGGGTTACGCTCTGCGCTACAGGTGTTCCCTTCGACAACGCCTTCATGGTCAGTTGCAAGGTCGCTGGGTTCGATCCCTCCAACCCGTCCCCTACGAACCTCGACTATCTCCTACGTCTCACAACCCTTTGCGGGGGAGGTGTTACGAGGCCGGAATTCAGGAAGATCATGCGCAGGTGTAGAGGGTGCTCCTGCTTTGCTTACGTCGAAAGGCAGGCATTCCATCAATGCCGTGGCTCGGAGATGGTGGTCGAGGCCGAGGGAGAGTATGGCGATTACGATCTGGGGAAAGCTTTGCTCTCGCCAGTCAGCACTCGTGGTTTGAGCCAATGGGATTTGAAGAGGGTCCTCACATGCTGTGGCGCATGCTCCAAGATTTTCATTGAAGGTGGGATCTCCTTCCATATCTGTTCTCCTGCCAGCCCTCCCCGTAGGAGCCAAACCCGGCAGAGTCGAGCTGGTGCTCGTCGTACTGTCCATCTCTGAATCCTACTCGCACCGGCGAAATGACGCCTTCCAACGTCAGTCTTCGATATCAATCTACTCTCCTAGTCCCCGTTGACAAACATAGGGCAGACCACCTTCGGCTGAACATGCGTTCACCACCGCCACCATTATCACCTTCAGGGGCTCGTCTTTGTTGTACATTACATCTTGGCTAGTTTCATAACCCATCCCAAGTGTATTACCTGCGCGCAGAATCTGGATGCCTTAAACCGCCTGCCACTGCTGAGCCAACTCCCTGGGAAATCGGGGATGAGGATGGTTTGAATGTGGTAGTGTACACAATGAGCAGGCTGATCTGTGGCTAATGGTACACGGACATGATATCAAAAGCAGTCACCCTCTCCTAATGTGCCAGGGCATACTGTTGGGTAAAAGAGCACCAGGACAAAGGGAGGGACAGTGAAAAGGAGGAAGTTAATAATAAGAGCAAACAAGGAGAGCCACGAGAAATTTGAGATATATTGATAAGGGCCAATGCCAGGGGATTGCGTTACCGGACGAACACAGTTGGTGGACATCTAACGTCCCAGACCTCACGCACAACTGGCTCCAACACAGAAGGATGGCGACTAAACCGTTCCCCTAAGGTGCGAACCTGTTCCCTGGTGTAGCTTGAAAGCGCTTGTGCGTGAGGGGGAACCAAGAGCGTGTCCGGGTAATGGATTTGCCGGGTTAAAGATGCGAGTACGACCTCGCGCTGCAAGTTCAAGCGGAAATGAGGATCCGGGCGGACTGACCAACTTGCTCGAAGCCGCTGAGTCCTTTCTTCAGCTATCGCCAGGCGCTCCACAACTTCAAGCGCATCTAAGATGATGCCACCCAACTGATACTCGAGCATGTCGATTTCGACATACCCATTGGCTATAGGCTAAATGTACATTCCAGTCATTGAAGGGGTTGGCGAGTAAACGGAGCGGAATAACTTACCGCGGCTTGACTTGTATGTCCATGCCCTTCCGAGGTTTCCGAGCCTCCACCACCTTCGGTTGTCAAGGGTGGTGCGACGGGATTACCAGCGAACCCGCTGGGGGTAGTAAGGTCATCTTCCTCAAAGTCTCCATGGCCGGACAGAACCCCGTCAACTAAGTGGTCCGGCGTTGGTGGAGGTGAAGAACATAATGAGGGGCAGGGGGAGGGCGAAAACCGCAAGAGCGCGGAATCCTCCGGGTCCCCCTGTGCAAGGGAAGGCTCCGGAGAGGCTAGATCATCGCATTAGACCCTTCAAAGTGTTGGTTTAAGCATGGCAACGACCAAGTGCTTA
Source organism: Coprinellus aureogranulatus (assembly GCA_027627275.1). Lineage (NCBI taxonomy): Eukaryota > Fungi > Basidiomycota > Agaricomycetes > Agaricales > Psathyrellaceae > Coprinellus > Coprinellus aureogranulatus. The sequence continues at coordinate 22,966 of JANDKE010000356.1, forward strand.
CAGCTCCTGGAGTGTGCAATGCTTGAAGTTATCTCCAGCATCTGTGGCCTGATGGAGGGAAATCGTGCTGGTGAGCTGACGGCGGATGACGCGTGAGAGGGGCGAGGGGGAGTTAATTGGGTACTGCTTTATACTTGTTATATACCGACGAGAAGTGAAGAAGATAGCCCGAACATTCTCAATATGTCAGCAGATGGTGTGTTTTGGGTCAACCCTGCTTCTCCTCTCCGAGCACACCGCCGCCGAGTGGGGACTTTCACACGGTCGCAGCAGGCTCAGGTAGCAGGATGATGATCACAGGACTAGACCGGACTGTGTATGCTAAACGCGAGAGTTTACGAGCCCACTGCACTTCGGTGCTTCCAACCCCGGGCATATCGAGAGACGAATAGGATATGGCTAATGCAACCGTTGTTCTGGAAGCGAAGTAGCCATGTAACAATCTGCATTTCCCGTGGAAGTGCCCTTCCTCTGGTCCTTTTGTGATGTTATGTTACGGCTCGTGAATGACTCAAACATGTTGAGCACGGTTCGAGGATGTATGGCCGAGAGCCTCGCGGGAAGGGTGCCATCTGATCTTCTCTTTCACCCAGAAGCAGCATCATCCAGAACTATGATCACGTCTCAGCACCAGCAGACCGCCTTCCGCGGGACTTCAGTAGCGTAGGACGCTTTGTTCTAGCTCATCAGTCGACCACAGATCGTCTCTCTCCAAGCGATGTGTGCTCCCGAGCTAAGGGCACCTTCAGATAGTCAAAAACCTGCGCCCTGACCCACATCTGTCTACCCAGTTCATATCAACGACTCAGACAAGGAGATCGTTGATACGGGGAGCATTTAATGACTCCAGCGCCGCAAATACGTCGAATATCCTGCTTCATGAAGCAACTGATCTGAGTAGCTGTATTCAAATAGCTACGAGGATCAGTTGCATGTTATCCCCACATTGTACTGTCGAGATTCATTGAGCACTGCGTGAACATTCCACCCTCAGGCTGGGCTGGCATATCAGAATTTATTGTCGAGCAACAATGAATCGATCCCCGACGGTGGCCTGAACTTTGAAGGCGACAATCCATGGCTCGTAGCACGCGCCGTGGTTCCAGCGCGTGTCCCGCGAGTGCCGGTTCACTCTCGCGGTCGTTCGACTCGGAAAACTGCAGCGCGATTTACATGAACGGGTTGGGGAACATACCGGTCAACGTTTCCAGATACCTCGAATTTCGAAATTCCAGTCTCCTACTCAGATGGCCACAAACGTTGCCGAACAAAACCCGCGCAACCCTTGTGAAACGGAATCGGTCGTTCCGCGATCAAAAATTCAACATACATAATAACCCTTACAGGACCGTGTTGACGCCCAACAGCATCGAGGGATTCAAATGGTTTAGGTCAAAGGACTTTTCGTGACTTTTCCCCTGGAATTCGCACTTGAAAGGCCGGACAAGCGCTTACTAAGCTTACCGCATGCCACGCTCAATGCCGGGCGACCATGGACCAGCGACCCATCAAAGACACGACCTCCAAACACGGGATCATAACACCTGGTATCAAAGACCGACGCGTCCCATGCAGCCTCCCCCCACACCACTGGGTGGCGACTCCCAAGAGTCTCCTCCTTAGTATGAACTCAACACACACACACACTGGCGCCAACCTCTCAGAGTCTTTGATCGACATTGGTCTTAGCCAAGCGACAACACAACCTTTTCGTCCACATGCTACAGAGCACGCAAAACCGTCCCCGCGTACATATTCCCCCTCCTCTATTTGTGCGCCTCCCACCCCATGACTGGATGCCATCCAGTGGGCAAGGGGCACCCAGTCGTACGAACAGGGGCTCCTTGAATCATCCCTGCCGATCGAGCAACAAACTCCATTCTGGACCTGCTGGCGACGCCGACCGTTATCTTGAGTTGTTCAACCTTGAAACCTTGAAGCTAATGGTCTTCTTGCGCCACCAGCAAACTCTCAGAAATTAATGACGGAAGCCAACCGGACTTGGGAATGCTGTGGCTGTTGGGCCTGACATTCCCATTCCAGAAGCTGCCTCGTTCCCGCACCCCGTACCTCTCTGTGAGTGTGCCCTTTTCTGACCGAGCCGGTGACTTTCTCATTCGAATCGATCTGTCCGTTGGAGGACCTGAGTATCCTGCCCAGTTGGCGCCGCCTCGTGTTAAACCTTCACGATCTGCAAGCGCACCGATGAGCGGGATGCTCGGCACGCTTTGACGAAGGTTTGATGTAGCGAAAAGCACCGCCAAACCCTAAGCCAAACCAGCTCAACTTCAGAGGGCTGGAGTTGAGGGAGGTTCAGCTGTTCCATTTATAACGTCTCCTTCTATCTTCACATCTGCCTTTACCTTATACTCCCCGCCTTCGACCCGTCGACGAACTCCTTGCCCCTGGAGGCTGAAAGATGGATCCTGGTCCGTTCGATTCAACGGTACGACATTACATTGGCTCTACCTCCTCGAACGGTCTCGTTGATGGGTGACATCGCTAGGGCGGTGGAAGCGGTGGTCATGGACAACAGCAGCAAGGTCAACATCTCCAGCCTGAGGTACCAGTTTCGATCGAACGATAGACCCATCCTTTTCTCATTCTGCTGTTCTTTCCCTTCCTGTCCTGTGTCACACGTCCTGCACCCGCTCCGACTGGATAGATGTCGCAGGAGCAATTTGACTACATCATGTACCAAGCCATGATGGTGATTGCCCGTTTCGCATGAATGCACGTCTGGCCACTTCTAATTCAACTTCGAAGGTGACTGGGATGGGTCAAGCCCCAGGTGGCCCATCTTCAGGGTACGGTGGCCCCAGTCATTATGTTCAGGTGAGACAATCGGTTTGGCGTCGAGCAGTCTACTCACGGGCCATCCTCTAGGCGCCACCTAACGTACGTCTTCGTCCAAATCGCATGCGCGGGTAGGCGTTTACTCTCTGTGTCGCAGAACCATGGCGGTCAGCAAGTAAGCGTTTCCTTCGATGACAGTAGATGATGCTCCTCAAGCTTAGATCGGTGTGCAGGGATACATGACTGATAGAGTGAGAATCGGCCCCGTGTAGCGCTCACGTTCGTCTGCTAACCCTCGCCATGGATTAACTTTTCCAGCAAAGCCAGATGCAAGACTCTTTCCAACAACCCCCGCCGCCGGTTGCTCCATCCCTGGTTCCAGACGTACGTCGCTCCTTCTGTGGCATTTTAACCTCAGGCGTACGACTTCGGTGCTTTCCCATCTCACATGCATCAGCAGGCATATCATTCGTCTCAGAGGACTTTCGTCGGTCCTTCTCAGCAAGCCATAGCGGTACGTCGGCCTTTGTGTAGTAGATACAACATACGGCTAACCTATGTTCATATAGCATGTGCATTCGCAAATCCCTTCCGGGGCCGTACGTTCGTCGTGCTTTGTTGACTTACGTTGTCTGACGCCGTTCCATCTCGGGACGTACCAGATGCATCGTCAACATTCTGGTTATAACCCTCAACAAGTATGTCGGTCTCTCGGGAGTGGTTACAACACATTGCTGACCTACGTTGGTATAGCATATGCATACGCCAAACCCTCCCGAAGCGGTACGTTTGTCGTGCTTTGTCAACTCACGTTGTCTGATGCCGTTTCGTATCGGGATGTAGCAGGTGCATGCCCAGCGCCCCCAGCCTCCTGTGGGCTATAATCCTCAACAGGTACGTTGGTCTCTGAGTAGCGGTCACAGCACACCGCTGACCTATGTTGGTATAGCATATGCATATGCAAATTCACCCAGAATCAGTACGTCGGTCGCGTTTTGTCGACTCACGCTGTCTGATGCCGTTCCATCTCCGGACGCAGCAGATGCGCGGTCAGGATCCCCCACCTCAAGCCGGTCCTCCTCCTCATGCCGGTCCTCCT
>JANDKE010000357.1:5162-26853 GCA_027627275.1 Coprinellus aureogranulatus
CANCTCNNTTCCTTGGTNGACACNNTNNNCAAGTGGAAGTCGACTCTCNNTCCTNTCCCTCCACCNGANTCNAGACCNACNCCNCGTGCNGAGCGNCGCTCTGCCAAACGAAGTCGGACTGGCGCGTCTGAACGTGCTGCCTCACCAACTCCTCGCTCTGCTGATATTGTCATGCTGTGTCCTCTCGGCCCTGAGGATGATGACGAAGACGGAGATGAGATGGATTGTGAGGCTATGACTGGTGCGTGTACACGCTCATTCTATTTTCTTATCTGACTATATCATGTGCAGAAGCGCCAACACCTCGAAGGAAAGGTTCAGCACCTAACCCTTCAACTCCACGACAGCCGCCGCCGCAACCCTCATTCACGACGCCAGGTCATTACAGACCGGACTCTTATGAACCATCGCCTCTCAAGAAGAAGACCTATTACCGAGCGCAGACCCGCCTTCAGTCTCCATTGCCTCCGAGAACCGTTGTAAACCCAACCTCGTCACTCTCAACCCCATCACTCTCAGTGGCCGCAACCACCAGCTCTCTGGCATCTGCAACTGCGCGAGTGTCTGCTGCGACACCTGCTCCTCCAACTGCTATTCCTCAAAGCACAAATCCATACATGGCGCTGGTTGGGTCATCAGCCTGGGCTTCATCGCCGTCCGTGTGGGTTTCATCACCAACGCCGCAGGCCTGGCAGGGAGCCTCACGTCCAATGTCGACATCATCACTATCTGCCGAATGGCCGCCTTTACCAACTGCCGCCACTCCTTCCGCTCCCTCTCGCCCTTTTATACAGTACCAACCGCGCAAGTGAACTACTCGGCTTCTCCTCGGTCGTAGTCATCAGCACCGCCCACACCTCCTATCTCGCCTTCAGCCTGTATGCCAAGGTCCTTGTCGTTGTCGTGAGCCAGATGGCTTTGACCGGTATTGTCGAATACAATCCCATTATTGAGCCGTACGTCGACTGGATCTGCCGTCTCCTCTCCAATAGGATACCCTACTGCCGGGTCGAAAGTTGTAAGCCCTTTGAATTCTTCAAATTTATTGATCCAGATGCCTGCCCCGGTCACCATCACATCGACAATGGCAGACACACCCTTTGACCTTAGCTTTGCTGCCTTCTGCCCTTGGCCTGTATCGGAACATGGTGTTCAGAGTAGCCCTTGTGGATCCCCTTCTTCTCCATTTCTTCGATCAGGACTCGCATGTCTTCTTGGAAGGATATTTCTTTGTTTTTGCGGCGGCGGTCAGGATCTCCGAAGAAGGTTGCGATGATGTGTGAAACCTTCCGTAAGAACTCAACGCATGCTGACCCCTTGGATATGATATACTCGATTGTAACGCCGTTGCCTGTAGCAATGAAGACTCTCTGTGCAAAGGTAAGAGCACCGCAAACTTAGATGACCATGTTTCTGACCTTCACCAATAGGTTCAGCTGCTCCAAGTATAAGTCCGTCGCTATCCAATGATCCTCTAGGCCCCACCGGTTGATGAACCACGACCTCTCAAGGGTTCGCTTCAGGTCCTTTGTAAGTTCATACTTTGCTACCAACAAGATTTCAGCACATTCTCGTGCATAATTATGCTGACCTGCCCCCCGGAACATGAGACACCAATAGCGCAGGCATCGGTAAATGCGGGGAGGGTCAGCAGTTCGAACCGCTTCTTCGAAATAGAGGAATAGGAGCACGTCACGGATGAAGTATACCTCGTGCGCTGTCCAGTCATCTTTAGCCTCCTTTGCTTGCTCTGCAGCTCTCGTATTAGCCCAGCCCTTGAAGATCTTTGCTGACGTTGCCTTCAGATCATCGTAGGTTGGGCGCCAGTTCTTTGCTAGATCGCTGTGTGAATTCCAGCCGTTATCCACCCTAAATACGGTGTAAGTTCTACCATCCCCTGTCTCGAGCTGGACATACTGACATGACAATGTGAAGCAGCCGGGCAATCAACGAGTGCCGCACAAGTGACTTGACGGCTGCGTAATTCGCTGTGTTGACATCCCAGACACGACGGAGGAAGCTTTTGTGGGAAGCAAGAGACGTCGGGTCCTCAACGACGTTTCCATAATGTGTGCGTATGAGCAGCTCGGTGTAGTTGAGAGCGAAGTGGAATAATTGGCTGATTTCTTTCACATACTCCAGGCGATGGAAAGGTGATACGTCGTCTGCACGTTCTCGTCTTGCGTTCCGATAGTTATTCGATGTAAGCCAGTCGCCAGAAAGAATGCGAACGTGCTCTGCCCACTCTTCCTGCGACAAACCAGAGCGCTCTTGGATTGCTGTCAGGAGGTCAATGATCCCCTTCTTGGAACCTTCGTTGACATCAAAGACCCCAAATGGTCTGGTGTCGGTCTTCTCGACAGGTATGGGCTCTTCCTTTGGGATATCCTTCTTCAACTTCTCTAACAACTCCTTCCTGTCAGGCCACTGCTCACATCCAGGTGCTGATTCCGCCAACAGACGTGCGATGAGACTTTCAAAGCCGGCCTGGATCTTGACTCCGTCATCGTGACTCGGGGTGATATCCTGAAATGTTGCATCCTTCCGCGCTCCCCTTAAGTCCAGCGTTGCACCCAAGTCAAGTGCTGCATCAACGTCTATTCCCTCGCTGTTTATCCCAACGATCGCACAGTTTGTCGCATGAATCATTGTGTTCCGGTTGGTGAGTCGCTGCTGGTACTTCCGAAGATAAAGGTTGATGTTGTCCGCGACAATGAGAAATAGGTTTCCACTTTGGATCAGCGAAACCGCATACTCGATGGCGCGTTGGGAAGCCGACTCCTTCATACGATCAGCTGTTCTCGCTGAGACACACATGGCGCCGTTGCTGAGCATCTGCATGCCTCGCGTACTCGTTCCTTCAACCTTGAAGAACAAGCCCATGAGCATTGGCAGGGCGTTCGTTGCTCGATTTCGAGCAAACGTCATCATCGATACTGAGAGTAGGATAGCCTTCAAGGGTCTGTTATTATCCTGTTGTCGATCCAGCAAACTGACCATCCTGCTCACATGTAGTGGGTTCCTCGAGAACCCTGGTGGTTTCTCTTTCCCGCCGAGGAATGCTGCACTGAAATCATCTTCTAATGAAGCCTCTTTCTCTGGAAGACTGTCACCGCTTTCCGAGACTAAATCCTCTTCGCCCTCATCGCCAGAGTCGTCTTCATCAAGATCATCTTCATCCGCCTGCAAATCGTCCTCCGAAACCACTGTGGCTGCATCCCTAGCCTCCTCCGCTCTCTTTTTTTTCTCTCTTGCTTTCCGTTTGCGGTAGGGATTCGGAGATGAGGCGAAGACGTTTAGAAGACCCCATACAAATGGTGCATCCTTCATGTACAAGTCAACCATCTTTCCCGGAGTCAGAATGTCTTCAAAAGTCGTCTGTGTGAGTGATGCTGTCTTGAGTTTGAGGTCTTTATTCTTAATTATGTTGTCGCTTTCTTGTAGTGCGATTTCGCGGGCACAGGGCTGGATCATGTCGTGCAGGAGGGGTCGGGAGGAAGGATATTTATTGTGCCATGCCTTGAAGATGACGGCTGGCGCAAACCGCCGTGTTTCATCGAGCTTTCGTGCATCATAGCCCATAAACGTCCCAGCCTTTCGTTTAACGTCTATGATATCGGATGTGAATATGAACTCCAAGAAATCTAAAGTGGTGACACGAAGATATTGGAGGAGCGAGAAGACAAGGTGATTCTTTTCGTCGTCATCGAGCTTGCCTGTTTTATTGCGTAGAACATCGTTCCAGAAGGATTTGCTGAAGCTGAGGGTGGGCTTTGACATGATGGTTTGTATTTCTGAGCTTTCCGCTTGTCTCTCATGCCCAAAGCCAGGAGTGGGTCTATCCGAGACCTGAGGCGATCGAGGCAACGCCCCTATCCTGAATTAGACGCGCGCGGCACTGCCACCGCTCTCCTACCCAACGTTCGGCGCGACGTTCATTATAAATTTCCCCTTGCTCGTAGAGCTCTCAAACTTTGCTGTCTTACTCCACCACCTAACAGCAACCTATAACCGAAGTTTGGAAGCCGTCGCCCTATTTTGTGAAAGGTACCATGAGAAATGACACATTTTGGGCTTTGGCTACGCGCAACCCACTTCTCCATCTATAAACGCAGTTTTTTCCTTCAACTTCTTTACGTTCCTCATAAGTAACATCCAAAGCATCTTAATACCAATTTTTATGGGTATGCGATGCTACATGGGCTCAGGAGGCTGGTTTGGAGATGATCACTTTCTGGGCGACGCAGTCACAAGTCCCTTCTCCGAAGGAATCCGGCTACGCCGGACCGGAGCAAGGGCTTGCTCCGAATCTAAGTAATTAAGCCCGACCCACGCCCATGTCACTCTTGTTTCCCAACCACCACCACCTCCGCCACTACTACCGCAAGGCTCGCGCTCGGCCCCGCGCTCGATACCGACACTCGTCCAACCGACTAAACAACTCTAGCAACAACTCTTCGACATGTCTGGACGTGGCAAAGGTGGCAAGGTGCGTCTATCATCGAGTTTTGTGTAGGGAGGGTTTGGGCTTATGAGGACATCGGGGTTTAGGGTCTCGGAAAGGGTGGTGCTAAGCGTCACCGTAAGATTCTTCGTGACAACATCCAGGGTGCGTAGAGTGGTTAGACATGGAAGGGAAGCGTGTATTGACCAGTGGCACGCGCTTTCGTTTACAGGTATCACCAAGCCCGCTATCCGTCGTCTCGCTCGCCGTGGTGGTGTGAAGCGTATCTCTGGTCTTATCTACGAGGAGACGCGTGGTGTCCTCAAGATCTTCCTCGAGAACGTTATCCGGGACTCTGTTACTTACACTGAGCATGCTAAGCGGTGAGTAACTTCTTCATCCTACTACGCTGCTTGAGCTGACGAAGGAACGTTCAGCAAAACCGTCACTGCCCTCGACGTCGTCTACGCCCTCAAGCGCTCTGGCCGCACTCTCTACGGTTTCGGTGCCTAAGGATACCGTCTTTGTGAGTCGGGCTGGTGACATCATGTCGTAGGGCAGCCGCACTAACCCTTTGCCTTCCTCGACGTTACAGGCGTTCCTTCCGCCTGTATTTATGGAATCCCCCCGTGTATCACTACATGTATAAGTTATGCCCACCGGATAAGCAATGCATCTAATACCTTTGCGCTGCGACTTCAGCCCGACCTGCTACTGCGGCTTTCCCCCGTCCCTTCCTGGACACGGGGATGATGGTGAGGCTGTGGAATTTCCGTCTTTGTCTCCATGCTACATACCTTCCTGCCCCTTCGTGAGTCAGTGGCCTTCGGAGCCTGCAACGGAGAATGCTTCGAGGCCGACGCACGGACCAATCTGGGTTCGGGGTGTAAGTAGTCCAAATCGGGAAGGCGTGGGCGGTAATTTGGCGTTGAGTCGAGCGGAGGCTGTGTTGTCAGGATTATGAACGAAAGCCCATAGCGTTCTACGCACGGTAATTTATGCCCTTCTGAGTTATGCAAGCAGTGGCCACCCAGCGCGTAGTTCGGCAAACGGCTCGAAGAACGCGCGCTCAATGTACCAGGTGTTAGAATTACAGGTGTGAATTACTGCGAAGATCAGGGACTAGAGGCGCCAGCGCTTGGCTTTTTGCGAGGAATACAAGTCGACAAGAGTATATATCTGGGGAGATGTGATCATCTCGTTATCGCAGAGGTGGTACAATACCCGAGTCGCGATGCAAGTGTTCCAGCGCGATTACACTCTCCGCAAGGAAGGTCCAGAATCTCTTGGCGATATCCCGGCTGTGGTCTGGAAAGCCGCCAGACGGATGTGCTTGGGATATGGGAACAAGGGTTCGGCGCAGTTGGGCCTCCGAGACGGGGAAACCATCGTCAGGCTTGCTGGTTTCGAGACTGAGAAGGTCGTACAGCCCCCAAGATCTTTGCAGCCCCACCGCGTAGAATGCGTGTGACTTCCGGATCCAAGGGTTCTTCAAAATATTGTGTGAAACGCAGCACATCTAATTGCTTCCCGCCGGATCCTGACCCAGTTGTTGACATTTCTCTTTCCTTTAGCGCGTCCACTAAAGCAAAGGCGTATTCAAAGTGCGTGTGGAGCTGGGGTGTGCTCTCATTGCGGTTGGCACGCCTGAACTCGTATTTGTAATCTGAAGGCAAAGGCGAGTGAAGTTCTCGAAGAGCCGGCCAAGGGACTTGTTGGCTGTCAATGTTGCCCATGGCTTGGGACCCACGAAGACTATCCAGGAATTCGTCGACCCCTATGCGGCTCACGCAAAATGAGGTGATGCGCAAGACCTCCAGCGCCACTGCACTCTCTGCGAGAAAAGACCAGAACCTCTTCGCGGTACCCTGCTCGGCGTTGTGGAGGTCGCCAACGTGAAGAACACGAAGGCAGGCGAACGACCAGCCCCATTCCCAAGCCTTAATCAAACACTCGCCTCCGCCATACCGAGAGATATGAATCCAAGGCATCGAACGATTATAAACGTCAGCCTTTTCGGCGGTCTGGTACTTCACGGTCAGGGCACTTATAATTGCTTTTAGCAAAGGATATTACGCACCGACGCCGACGTTGACCTGTCATAAGCGCGTGTCCTTCCTTCATTGGGTGTAAGGTCGAGGGCAACGGGTGCGAGGTGCCCATAGGCGCGTCCAAACAAAACTGCTAGTCGTTCCCCGTTCAGTGCCGTGATACTCAGAGAACAGGTGATAGGGATGGAGATAGATGAAAGCAGATGCTCGAGTACCGTGTTGGACAATCCAGTATAGGTATTGACGTTGAAGACTTCCAAGTTCGGTAAGTGGATCGAGTTGTCACCTATCGCAGATGGCACCTCGAGTGCTGGCTGTGGGTAGGGCATTTCCATTAATCCGATTCGGAAAGTCCGAAGGGCAGTTGCCCGCTTCAACCAAGAGAGGAGGTCGGCAATGGCAGTGCTTGACAAGATGAGTTTATGAATATCTGCATGGGTAAGGTGTAGCGATTGCTTGAGTATGCTACAAGGGAAGCGAGGCCGTTCAACCTCAAGGCGACGCAGTTGAGGAAAGGGATGTCGGAGGAATGCCGAAAGGTCAGCGTAGCGATCGTCAATCCCGACTATATCCAGTTTCAGCGACAAGAGGTTATCAAAGCTTCCAGTCATCTCGCCGAAGAGCGATTGAAAGGAGTCTTCGCGCATGTACAGGGAAAAGTGTTGACACCGCGCCTGTCGTTTGCGAATAACCCCAGACAGGGCAGAGATCACTTCCTCTGAGGGGACTGGTGGGTCTGAATTGCGCTTATGTCCACACATATTGATAGAGATTGAAGAATGTCCAGCTCTTTCCAGCGCAAGGGTCAATATTTCCACCTTCGTCTCCACACCAACATGAAGGTCGCCCCATAGTTCCGGACATGCGATAGCGGTGACCCTCCAAGAGTGAGAAACGTGGCTGATTTTCATCGCATGAGATCGCGTGCGCCCTTCATGGTCCCTGTAGTCGATGTCCGGAATACTGGACGCGAAGATCTTGCAGAAGATCTCGGGTGGTAGCCGCGAAACGGGCGATAAGGCATTTCTTCTCCGTTTGATTTCGCTCAACTCGAGCTCAAGACGATGGATATGAGCATCCAGCTGCGCTTGAGTTGCTTCATCGGATGCCATGTGTGCTGAGCTTCTGTTGAGGACGATTAGGTTTGGAAGACCGTGGTGGCAAGAGGAGAGGAAGCGTGGGAGACTCGGAGTCCGTACATGAGCTTGGTCTCTGAATACTCCACCCTTGGACGCAAGATTCCGATTTTAAGGATTAGAATACCATTGATCTAGGAGAAGGAGAGCCTGTGCAGGGGGGACGGCGCAAAAACCACCAGACCTCGTGCATTGAAGATGGATTTCGTTGCAGAGCCGAGAGGAGGAACACAGTCACATACTCTAGTTGGATGCGGTGTTAATCATGATCGTGTTGTAAACTTGTATCATGTAAGTGCGTAGAGGGAAGGTTGACAACTCAGATATGGGATTAGAATAGAACCGTGTGTCATGAAGAGGGGAAAGGGAAGTGGCCGATAAATCATACATAAAGGAGCCTACAAAGTGAGCTCGTGAGCGCACACAGTTGTCCAAGAGCTGGTATCTGCTATGAGATCTCGTCCCTCGAAAGATCTACGTTCCAGAGGACCTTTGCAGCTGCGCTGGATAGGATTAGCGCAAACTCTGCATCCAAGGGCTCAGAGAAATACTCTGTAAAATGTAGCTCCGCCAATGTTTTCGCACCAGATCCTGACCCAGACATATCTCTCTCTCTCAGCGCGTCCACCAAATCAACAGCGTATGCAACTTCGGGGTGAAGCTGCGTTGTGCTATCATCGCGGCCGGCACGTGCGTATCCGCCATAGTCCCCTGACGGCAAAGGAGACTGTAGTTCTTGAAGAGCTGGCCAAGGCACTTGTCTGCTGCCATCCGTCCCTCGAGACCCACGAAGGCACTGCAGAAAGTCGGCAATTGCTACCCGCTTGACACAGTATGAGGTAATGCACAAGATCTCCAGCGAAACTGCGTTCTCTGCGAGGAACGTCCAAAACCTCTTGGAGTCACCGCGCTCGGCCTTATGGAGTCCGCCGCCAAGTTCAAGTATGCGAAGGTGCGCGAACGACCAGCCCCACTCCCAAGGTCTAGCCGAGGGATATTTGTTAGGGCTCGCTATCCATATGTGTGGTGGATACCGGATACCGGAAAGGGGAATATATTCACGCGCCTCGAGGAGGCTTCAAGTTCAATTCCCGGACACGACGTGATATATTTAGGGAAGGTAGGACCGTCTCCATGAGCGATTTAATGGAGGAATTGCCCCATGTGTAAGGAGAAGCTTGCTTTACTCATTTATTAGCATTTCTGAGTAAGTACTTACTTTACCCGGGGAGCCCTCCTTCTTCCTGCCCAATCCAAGGGCAAGCTTTGATTTCATTCCCACCTCGTACAAACTATGCAGGTACAATTTCCGGATGCTACTGAATGTAAATCATTTATATCGAGGTACTCCAAGCTGCGAGGAGCCGTTCTGGGGCTTAAAGATAAGTGGACGACACCGTGACCTTGAAATCGGCACTCGCGCGCTTGCGCGCGAGCGGAATTTGAATTGTACGTGACGTGGTCGCGTCGCGTCGCGTCACAATGCCAGCTCATAATGATATTAAAGTGCGCGTCTAAGACTCCAACAATGCTCCCCTGACCGCCTGGACATCTACCTAAGTGAATATACATACCCTCAAGTTGTTTCCTTCCGTCCTTTTTCCCATGTGCCAGCTTTTCTCCACTTTTCTACTTGACCAGCACCATGCTATGACGGGTCTCTTGAGGTCTCGCACCCCAGTCTATATCAGAATGATCTTCTCTTTGTGTACTCAGCCCAGCAGCGCTCATAAGTAGTACCCTCCCATGAGCCGAGAGTCACAGCGATCGGACGACACCTGCCAGAGACTGATAAGATGTACATCTCATTCTCAGGACTGTTATCAGGCGATTATCTTTGTTTGAGTCAACGTCGAGCGGCGAGCGCGGATCTAAGCGGGTATCCAGAGCCCCGAAAGGTGAATATCCCTTGAATATTGCCCAAACCGGCGGAATCCAGTTGACAGTGATGGTCGGGAGGCATCACTTTTGCCCCCATCGGGAACCCTAGAAGAAAAGATACTGGAAATACACCAGCTGGTAAAGTCAAAAAAGTGCCACCACTCACATTGGTTGTACCCACTTGGGAGGTGCACTTTTGACAACGGTCCTTCACAGCCCTGCACACTTACTACCACAGTGACACCAGCATCTGTGGTGCGAGGCTGTAGTTCTCCTGCACTCCACAGAAAGGTGCGAACCGTAGTTGAATTGATCGATCCACGTTTGGCAATTGCTCCCATCGCGCCTTTTTGATTTTGTTTTGATTGTCGAGATTTGGTCGGGATATGGCGCGCCGCCAAACAAATCCCCGAAAAACATATAAAATGCGATAGAATATTAACCATTGCACTTATAAACGTGATTCTGAGTGCATTCAAAAGCTACGATCGCTCGCTTTCCAAGGAATGATACCAAATGACGCTCATCTCCGGTCTAATTTTGCATACAAGGTGCAGTCTGAAACTCGAGTAAGTGTTCACTTGAAACTTGAGTGCATTCAAGTCACTTTGCCAGTACAGAACAATATAAATGTTTCCTGAATAGAGAAAGGTATGTATTTGAAGGCATTCGTCGCGCGAGATACGAATCAGTTAGAATCGCGCGAATCCGAGCAGTGGACGAATTGTTATTCAATTTTCAATGTTTTCTCAAATATCAGTCGTTGATTACCAGGCTCTCGATTGGCTGAAGAGTCCAGGACCCAATTTGGAATGTCATCCAGTTCATCAGAAATCTGACTGGCACATCCCAATTCGGAAAAATGATGATCGGGTGGTGCGGAATTGTACAGGGCACCTTGGCCAGTGCTCCGGGTGCATGGTGCAAACTGTACAGGTGCCCGCTGCCTTGGATTACATTGTTCTCAAAAGTGCACCTCCCTGTTTAGTTCAATCACAGTAGATTGGTGCACTAGTCCAACCACAGCAGGTGAATACACCGATTCGGAAAGCGCGCCCACGCTGATGATCACGAGCCTGCCGCCAGCAGAGGTACAGCCAGGAGCAAGGGTGAACAACAACTGAGGTACACCCTCCCCTCCTCCCTTTCTCTTCCCTTCCCTCTCTTCCTTTTTTGGAATTATTTTTTCTTTTTCCTTTTTTCGTCGATTCCCCACATCTATGGGTATCGAGCCTTTGTTAGACCAATAAATATTGATCCAACCATTTGCCTTAATTGGATCCGGTTCAGAGGACAATCAACAATATCAACAAGGGAATTTACACACCTGTGAGGTCGATAGACTATCATACGCGCGTAATATTCCGCCAGTGGATTGAAGTTCGAGAAGCACAGGTGCAGGAGGCCCACTGTAGGCGCGCCTTGCCAGAACCGCTGCGCGTTCCCCATCTTGTGTTATGTCACGCAGGCGAGAGGTGCACGTGATAGGGATCATGGAGATGGACGAAAGCAAGTGCTCGAACATGGTGCTCCCCAGAGGAGAGTAGCTCTGAAGGTCAAATACTTCCAGGTTCGGTAAGCGTATTGAATTACTACCCATTGGGAATAGCACCTCCGTTGTTGGCCTCGGGAAATCCCTTTCTATCATTCGCAAGGTCTGAAGGCCAGCGCTGACCTGCTCCAGCCAAGCGAGGAGATCGGTGATGACCGTATTTGACAGTGAGAGCTGCTGGATATCCACATGGGTAAGCTGCGAAAATCGTTGAAGCATGTTACAAGGGACAGAAGGCCGCGCAATTTCAAGACGACGAAGGAGAGGGGACGAATGCTGGAGGAACTCCGAAAGGACGCTAGTAGTAATACAATCTACACCCAACTTCAGAGAAAGGAGGTTGTCAAAGCTTCCTGACACGTCTTTGAAGAGGTCTTGGAACGAGTGCTGGTCTGTGTAAACGACAAGGTGTTGACATTGTGACTGTCGTTCGCGGATGAACTTAGATAGCACGGAAGTTGCATTCGGTGGATCAGATCTCCCCGTCCACCCAAGCATATTGATCGAGATTGGAGCACGCCCTGCTCTCTCCAGCGCAAGTGTCAACACTTCCGCGTTCGTGGCCAAGTCGACGTGAAGCCTGCCCCACAGTTCCGGGCAGGCAATGGCGATGACCCTCCAAGAGTGGCAAACGTGGCTGATATCCATTGCCTGATATCGCATACGCCTGCGGTCACACAAGTCGTAGATGTCCGGAGTGCTTGACACGAAGATCTCGCAGAAGATCTCGGGCGGCAGTCGCGATATTGGCAATAATGAATTTTCCCTCCTTCTGAGTTCGCTCAGCTCAAGCTCAGGACGGGAGGCTTGAGCATCCAACTTGGTTTGTGTTTCTTCATCGGATGCCATGGGTGCTGAGCGTCTGTTGAAGATGGTGAGGGCAGGGAGATCGTAGTGGCAAGAGGAGACGAAGCGTGGGAAAGATTGTTCGCCGATCGCCGTGTTTGACTTTGCTCGGAACGTGATTGGACTCGGCATCAGGGGTTCACTGGCGAGACGACACGGTTATATTTGGTGAAATCTTTGAAAATATAGTCTGATCGAGGCTCCGAAGTCTCGAACCCTTGTACCTCTCCGACAGTTATTTATATGGTTGGGATGCTATGGTTCGTCCCCACAACCCTACCAAGCAGCAGTGTTTTGTGAAACGCTTACCGCCTTACACAGTTGGTGGGAAGCGGCAGCATGCTACGCTCCACCTAGACTGCGGCTAATATCCTAATGTATCCGGCGTGCCAGCGTTGGCCTTGATCATAGATCCCGGACGTGGGTGACTACGCAGGCTAGAGTTGACAATCACTGCAAGCGTGAATCTACTCCTCACTGGCAATAAGCATTCGGTCGTTGACCCAGTTTACCGTGACACACAGAGCAGAAAATCGATAGCATATCTGGTGAAAAGGTAGCGTACAATCAGGATCGTCGCTTCATTCAGCCAGGTCAGCCTGCGCCAACTCCATCAACCCATATATAGGTGGATGGATGTTGCCCAGTGAACCGTATATACCTCGCCGAAGGCCTTTGGCAAGACATGGTCTATCATCGCCGTCTTGTCGTAGCTTATCGATGGCATGCAATCTCGAGTTGATTTGAGCTTGACTCGCCGAGCTTGGTATGTCTGCGCCTTCTCTGTCTTCCCTTCAAGGATGCATCGTTTTCTCATGGCGCCAAGCTAATATCTTATTGAGGGTCATGAAAACATTAGCGTACACTTCATATTTGAGCACATAGGACAAGGTTTGCCCCTCCATTCGGCCCGGCGAAGCACCCAAGTCCTCAAAGCCTCTCGTCATGTCTTCCAAGTAGGCTGTAGATGGCCCTTGTCCTGTTACAGCTGGATCTGGTCTATTCGGACAATGCCAGCCTGACGTTGACATCTGAGGATGCCGGTTGCTTAAATCGCAACGAGCATCAGAAGGAGGTGCATGATACACAGCTGTCGACTCTGGAATGGGTTGTTTTACGATTACGCAGCACAGGGATGAAGGAATAGACAAGGTATCGCCTGCTAGTGGATGTGACAATGNNNACGAGGATGTAGCAAAGCATCCGTGTCACTCAGACTCGCAGACCTCCTCCACTAGCCCGATTCCTGGGTTCCCGATCGACTTTCTCTGCACGGTAGACCCACACACACAGCTTTCATCCAGGGTGATTAGCTCACAGGTGAAACACTGGTGGCAACGAGCGTGCACACCAGACAGCGCCATCCACAACAGCCCAGCCGTGTCTCCATAGCTTGAGAATATAACACTTGACTTCCTACGAATTATCACATCACGCTGTCTGTTCAATCCGATATGAGAGTATCAGCCATAAACGACAGATCTACTATTGACCAGGTGGTCGTCATTGAAGCGCCCGTTGGCCCCGTGATAATGTTCATAACCCACGATGTAGGGAGGAAACATGAACGAATCGTCGGGGCTGGGATTTGACATTGGTACATCTATACCCTGAGAAATATACATGCCACTTCCATTGAATTTGAGAGCGCGAATACATCGTTCGAAGATCTATCATGATACAGAAATGGCTTGAAGAGCACTGGTTGCCATGAGCGCTTGTCTCCTCTCCTTTATCTTCGCCAACGCACTGGCCGTTGGTGCAAGCCGACGAGCCATCGAGAAGGAGGGGAAGACGCGCCTGCGGCGAGGTGATCAGTCACTAGCTCCAAGGGTTTCATTGTAAAGAACTATTACTGATTCCACCAGAGGAGCAACGGTCGAACCTCGTCCTGCTCCAATGGGTCTTCCAGCAAGTCCAAAACCGACGTGTAAAAGGTCTCTGAGTCAGTTTCGCTGTCGGTACGGGAGAAAACACCGGCAGAGCTCAGTGCGAAGCGGACCTGGAGAGCTTATTAGATAGATCCAGTCTTGTCCGGAGCCAGCTTACCTGGGTGAAAGTATAGGCAAGCGACGCGGAAGTGACGTTACTCATGCCATGAATCCTCGCGTTCCCGGAACGAGTTGCCTTAGGCTCACTCTCTACGGAACTGGGGGACGTAAAAATATGTTTATAACCCTGCAGCGAGATGATCGACCGAATGAAGGAATATGAAGATAGCACTACTCGCCTTGACTAATAATTCGTTCCTGAAAAGACCTTTCCATGGATTATGTGGGTCGTACGTCTCATTTTTATAAACAAAGATGGGCCAATGTGACCCAGTGACGGTTAGCTCTTTGTTCTTCAGCTGCTTTTGTATACTGGAAGTAGGCTCGAATCAGAAAGTCGTGATACGGACATGCGAAGGAAATCTGACTCGGGGTTATTCCAATCGAGTTCAGGAGGACACAGAAGAAACCCCGTGCGCTCGTGGTTGAATCCACGGTCGCATTTACTATTTCGCGATAGTGGAGGGTTTAACGGCCCAATCCAATCCAACACTGCGCCTTTCAAACTCTTTGTGTCATCAGATCTGGCACTTGCGGCTCCCTTTTGCAGCTGATAGAAGAATGGGAAGAGAAATTAGTCTGGGATGTCCGCCTCAAGCTAACATTGCATATAGCGCACCATTGAAGCAATTGCCATCACCTCTTCCTCGCTGGAGGTCATGAGCCTCTCCTCGAAGTCAGGGATCATAGACAGTATCTTCCGGAAGACTCTTAATTCCCTTCTTTCCCTGGGAGAAATTACTAATGGTGAGATATGGAGGTGTAAGCCGGACTCAACTGCAGTGTATCTGGTGGACAATCCTCGTCGGCGCTGAGACCTGCCAAAAGGAGGGCTTGTATATTGGCAAAGGCGTAAACAGATCGACCAAAGTGTCGGCCATGATGAATGAGAGGATCCGTATGAAGGTTCCTAGAACCTGGATAGTTAGTCATGCAAAAATAGGAACTGCAAATATACGTACGGTCGCTTCCGAGGACCGAGGGTGAGGGATGGGGGACGTTTGGAATGCGACAGCTCTTCCGCATTGGTGTCCAATGCGCCGGTCTGCTTGGTACCGTATCGAAGAGAGTGGTTGACGCCGTTGCTGTCCGTAAGGATGGCCATCAGTCCGGGAGTAGCAGCAGTCAGAAGAAGAATAAGAAAAGATCTTTGCACACCCAAAGAGACTCACGGTTGTGACCCGACCCCGATTATATAGACCAGGACAACGCCGTCCGAGCTAGGACCCGGCTCGGAGATTGAAGATGCAGCTGGGAACCTGCCACTGGCGCTAGAGCTTGAGGATAGGGCCTGGCCTATGGGCAATTCTCCGGGTTGAGGGTTGCGGCCGTGTCACTGGTGCATGTTCAAGGTGGCCTGAGCGCGGACAACTTTGGGAGAACTAAAGCCGAAGCGCTCGACGTGAAGTAGGTGGTGGTGATGGTGGTGAAGAACTAAGCCAGCATGGTACAATCGCTGAACAGGTGGTGTGTGATAGCGTCAAGGAACGCGCCTTCGCAGACTCTCGCAGAGATCACATTCACCGGAATTTGCCGTCGCAACGATCGAGTGCTACCATTGTGCTACCCAGGCCCAGAGCCAGCGTAGGTACGACCCACCACGCCACGGCGTCACGGTGCACTAGAGAGCTTACAGTGCGGGGCCGGTGCTGGCCCGGGAATAGTTCTCAATCTGGAGTAAATGGCTGCAATTCAGTTCGCTCGTTACGCAACGTGGTACATATGCACAGTTTGGGTAAGTAATAGCTTAAGTTTACATTTGGCAATGGGCTGAGGAAGTATGAGAAAGGGACAGAATACACGGACTCCGTCGGCTGGTCGGTCGCGAGAGGTTGCCTCGAGCATTGATCACTGAAAGCATACAGTGAGCCCCAACCCCACGCCGGGATAGATGGAGTCTTGGATGGAACGCACCTCAAATTCGCATGGAGTATGCGATTAAAAAGACGATGCAAAACCCAAGGATCACGCCAAACAGAAGCATAGTAGCATTGTGAAGACAGCTGCGCCTTTGCTTCATGTTTCCTTTGGCCTGCAATTTGATTTCTGCGACCCAGTCTACCACTTCCGCCCGTTTTCCCGTAATGAGGAAGCCCCAATCACCTGCGCGCGTCAAGTGAAAGTGCGATAATCGTAAAGACTTCAACTCGAGAAGGACGGTCAGCTCGAGGATGGGGGAGTATTTCCCAGCATATCGACCATTGAGGTGAGGTTTTCGGCGTACAGGGAGAACGATGTCTCCGACACCACCCTCTTCAGGTACATTCGAGAGGGTGGACGCCCCGGCTTGATTACGAGAGCCGACATTTGCTTGGGAGATACTGGGTGCTCCTGCCTCCAACTTGGTGGGGAGTTCCAGCATCTGACGGGCGGCGAAATCTTGCTTTGCTTGCTGGACAGTCAAGCACAGATTAAGATTATGGTTCTTCTTGTATTGCGAGCACAGGTGGCAGATTGGGCGAACACGACCGGAAGGGGTGACGTCGCGGGCTGCGATTTCGGCGGCTGATATACTGGTTGACATGGGCGGTGTGCTGTGAGTTGGAGGGGATCGCGAAGCTCTCGCATGGGTATATATACGATAGAATTCTCCAAGAAAAAAAACACCGCGCCGGGCTGGTAGCGGGAGCCTGAGCTTGATCGGGCCCCAGCTAATGCTGCATTTGCCCGGGTGGAATGAGACCGGAGAGTAGGTCAGGGCCGGCACCCCGTCTGCTCAGCACAAGTTCAGAAGTATGATGAGGGGGAGAGTAGTCATTACATTTTGTGACCGACTCTGGGAGATAATGCCCCTGCGCGCGCAGATGAACTTTCGAATACTGATCGGTATGAGCAGGCAGTAAAACAACAGAAAGACGAACAAATTCTGTATATTCGGGTGCGACGGGCGATGCCAAATGTAAAGCTGCGGACATAGTACGACGCTCCGTCGACTTGCCGATGGGGGTTCCAGAAGAGCCCGCTCATCTCCTCGATAACCACGCCGAGCTTGAGTTAGGAGATGCTGGGACCCTGAGTCCTGGGGGGGCAGCTGGTAGAACTTGGCGTAAGAACGTTGATACTCGTGCTCCGGACAACGGTCTTACATGCATAAAGGTTTGGCGGATCCCAGGGCAGTAGCAACAATGAAGCTCGAGTTTTCACTGGATTCGAGGTCACTGCCAGAACGGCAAAGGTTGGATGGAATATGTTCTGAAGCTAGCCCGCGGTAGTACTTCCGGGCGTACAAGCTTCAGGACCATGATGCACGATGCGTGAGTTAGCAACGGAGGCCAAGAACAGTAAAGAAGGATCTAAGCGTACCTCCATAGTATCCCGCCCGTATACACTGTAGTTGTCACTGAAGTGTGCGAAAGGGGTATGGACATCAGACACTCACAGTGAGCAGTGCCGTAGAAGAAGATCGTGCTATGTGGCTCCGTGAGTTAGACGGTCAAACTTTCCAGGCAGATAGACGCCTTACAAGACAAAACTGTTCGGCTGCACGAAGTACTGATGGGTTTGCTTTAGCTCGGGAGGGAACGACTCAGAGATGAACATAAGGTCGCACCAACACTATTTCGAGAGCCGCAAACCCGCTGCTCGGACGAGTTTCACGTCGTTAGTTGACGCTCTATGAGTAGCGGCAGCAGCAATGGCTCACCAAATAGTCGCCGCTCTGTAGATGCACATATGAAGGAATTTGCGAACGAATCTCCTGAGGCTGACATTCACACACATCGTCATTGTGCTAATATGAGGCGATGGATATGACGGACCTTGAAGTAACCCCTGCCTTTCGGCGGTTTAGGCTCATGCACAGCGGACATACAGCCAGCAGTTCGCCCGTTAAAATCGAGGCTGACTGAATAGCGACGGCGATCCTCTGCTGACGTCTGAGAAATCACCTGCAGAAGCAAACGGAATCGCACACCATTGCGGGAGGTGCCTCCCTATTAAAGAAGCTACGCTTCTGGGTCAAGATTCTGTCCGAGATATTAGCTAGACTTTCCCCTTAAACTCTCTGGTATGAATGAAGGCTCACATCTCGGATACGTGGTCTGTTTGAAGCAAGTTTGGTCAGATCACAAATACAGATGTTCACGGTGACTAACATATCCCCGCGCCTGATGGTACCACGAGAGGCCAAAGGCCAAGTCAAGATGGGTCAACTTCGAAAGAGGACGAGATCTGACCGAATCCTATGAGCGTAGACAACACCTATCAATGGCCAGGAGGTTTCGGACGGGATGTTCGGAGCAGGAACTGAATGCACACACCGCTAGCGAGATGGAACCGCGATACGGCCAGGTACACCTTGACAAGACTAGGATTTCAACGTGCCATTTGTGGGTTGAGAGTAAGTTCAAAGGATTGGAACATTGGGTGGCTCTTACAGGTCCAGGTTCGGATGCAAGAGTAGCTGGAAGGAGACCGGAGATGGCTGGTGAGTTTCTCAGGTAATAAACAGAAGTAGAAGATAAAAAGAACGTAACCGCCCTCACCACTGTGCAGCGAAGACAGTTAGGTACTGCAGTATAGTTAGCTTCGGAGACCATGCCGAGTTCGCGACCATGAAGCTGACTCAGACATACCACTGTAAGGCAAGTAGCCTGATGACCCACGTCGGGGAAGAGTGTCATGGGGAGGTTTACGGCAAAGTTGTGTAGAAACAAGCGCACCGGAGCCAATCTGAGAAGGCACACCTTCAACGATAAATCCCGCAGGAGAAACTGGTAACCTCACATCAGTAACGCACGCTCTCTGCGCCCTTCGCTGCGTCCTGCATAGCTTATGAACAGGAATTGGCAGTAGAGGAAGACCGACACGGCCTGGACAGAAGACAAGATGCTGGCAGTCCGCAACATGGAAGGGGGAAAGGCTACTCGTCAGCGTGGACAACCGGGAGAAGGCCGCGTTTTGAGAGGACGTACAGCAGCGTGACGACGGTCATCTTGATCGAGACACAATCGGTTTTGAACCGTTTTCCAGCCAGATACTGCGTCGCGAGGACCTGTGGAGAAATTTACAAAGAGTCGTAGTCGGTGATTGACTTGGAGCTACGTACGGCCGTTGTTAGGAAGAATCTGCAAGTAAATTCAAGCAGAGTTGATGTTGCCTCAGCTGTCTCTCCGACCTGGGATGTATGGAACGTACAGGGTATTGACGGTCCCCGCGATGAACTCTGGTTGCCTGAACAGGGCCTGGCCATCAAGTGAAGATACTGGGTGAGGCATCATGCGTTGATAATTTGCAGAAGGCAAGGGGGAGGACGTGCGTGGGTCAGGACACGGGGAAGGCCGACCTATGCGAAGATGACTCGGCCTTTGAACGATTTGAGTTTCTCACCCTTGATTTCGGACCCCACAACCCCTCAAGGGTTTAAGCTTTCCTTAGCGCTGCTTCCGTATTCAGGTGCGACAGGCATGACGATGACTACCATGCAAGTGAGTGTGTCTCCAACAGCGAACGCGCCGAGGCTCAGCAATATGCGAATCTGCAGCATGATCAGGACGCAAGTGAATGCTTGACTGGCACTCTGTGACGTGCAGACTACGCATTCTCTCAGTCAGGAGCGGGAGGTCAGGAACCAATGAACGCTACCTTGGATGAGATGCATGGCTTTGGCATACGAAACACTGATTCAAACTTGCCACCCATGCCAGGGAATGGTTATGCATAGTGGTAGCGGGGCAGAGATATTCGCCACGGGCTACCGAAAGAAGTACAGTTGGCAGCCTGTCGATCCAACTTGAGCACAGCGGTGCCACTTCCGAGTCAGACCAAACTGACCTTGGTGTTTGGTCAGAGCATTGGGAACAAATATTGGTGCACGTGCGATCCGCATGACTCTGCAGTTGCCCCTGTCTGCCAATGCCAGTGTCACCGGTTTCTCACTGCGCGCACCGCCAAGTTCTGCCTATGTGCCAGGGTGGAACCCAGGCTAGCTTTCGTTCGCTCTACTTTGGGCCTTGTGGCTGTAGTGACGCCATTAGCCCAGACAATTAACTGGTTCGCAGTCACAAACCTCAGCCTTAGCGTGAGTCCGTTCCACGGGCCTCGCGTGGTGTAGAGTATAGTCTGGCCACTCTCTTCGAGTATCGCGCGCGACCCGGCTGCGGGTCCGGCTTCGGGATCGCCAAAATGACTAGGAGTGGGGCTTATAAGCCCGAGAAGAGTCAAGTCACACCATCTCAACGCCTTCGCTTCTCCGAGGACGTCAAGCTTGTTTTCTCTTTCACTACCGTCAATCTCGTTACCGCGATGACGCCGATTCCAGGCGACGTTCAAGAGGTGATCACAAGCGCGTTGAAAGAATGCCCTGGTGCCCTCCGAAAGATGAGCGCGACATCGGCGGATGTGAATTTCTGTACCCGTCGCATACTTTTCCAGGATATCAGCGTTCATTCAATCCGACGGCTGGTTCACTTGTCGTCACTTCTCTCCTCCCCCTTTTGTACCATCCCTGCCAGAGCCAGAACTTTTGAACTCCGGCTGGCGCCTTTGAAGGATGCGGGGAGAGGTACAGGGCATGATAGTATAACTGTTGGGGACGCCATAGCCGACGTACTCGAACACTTCCACGACGTCCAGGTGTCCCTCTTCCTTGACCTGCCCTGGTTGGTCAGTAGGCACATGGATTGGGGATATCTGCGCAGTCATTCCAATCTCCGGCAGTTCGTGCTCTGCGGGAGCTACCCATGGTTGCAAGACGTGGCAGACACTATCCCCCACATGCACGCTTTGGAAAGCCTCATTGTCGACGCGACTTTCAAAACGGATCTTTACGATCATCTACTCGAGAACGATATCACATTCCCTGAGAACCTGAAGGAGATCAGCCTCTCTCCATCTAGCTTGCCATTGCTAGGTTGGATGTCCTCGCTGGAGGATGGACCGAGGGAGTTACATTTCGTGCGCATCAAGATTGACGGTGTAAGCTGGCATGTCGCCTTCTTCACAGGCGGTTTAGGGAAGTTTCTAGAGAGATACGGCTCGACCGTGGCTCACCTGTACTTTTGGTTTGAGGAATGCCCAGATGAAGTATATAACGGTGCGTCTTTTGTCAATCAGCTCGTCGACTCGTCCTCGTCCATCTAACTTCGGCCGAGCCAGTCGCAGGGCGTTCGCTCCTCCATGCGTCTCACCTTCAGCAGCTGGAGCTGTTCCTTCCATCAGTATTCAATGAAGACGATGTAAAGCATTTTACAACGGAAGTGTGTGCGTGGGGAGAGCATGGTCAGATTATGAGAAGTCGGGCTGGCCACGAGATTGGCCTGGGAGAAGAAATGTTCTGGGACGCACCATCGTCGTGCTGTAAAGGGTGTATACAGCGTGAAGGGTCCAAAACCATCAGTTGAATACAATGTAACACCATGTTCAGTTGCATATCGTTACGAATCAGCAAAATTGAACAATAGCTAAGCCCGGCTGAGTGGATTTTGAGGACCAGCATCCGTGCCTCAGATGAGGTCCGGAGGCGGCCAGTCGAGTGAGCAGATTTTTGGTCCCGACGCGAGGACCAGATACGTACAGATTTTTCGAGGTTTGGTTACTGGACGGTCGTCCTGTTCCACATCGAGGAACTGCTTGAGAGTTCCCTCGAGTGCCTTTCCTGGCGCATTTTTTGAGACCGACCACTCCCGCCCACCAATAGTGCTGACGCATGACCATCCAGGTCCGGCAAGCTCCGGGTTGGCTCCGGGCTGATACTCTCTGGGTGTTCCGGCCAACAAGCTGGCCCAGGCAAC
>JANDKE010000358.1:0-26846 GCA_027627275.1 Coprinellus aureogranulatus
ACTTATCAGTGGTTCACGTGCGGTAAATGAATTACCCGTTCATAGCCCTGCGTACCCTACCAGTCTGTGTAGCGATCGTATTGGAGAGTACATAGAGATTATACAAGGAAATTGAAGTAGTACAACTGCTCTAATCCATGTCCTTCAACTCCTTTGCGAAAGTCTCCCTCACCCTCTCCTCAACCAGACTCGTAACAAATATTCCTCCACGAGCGTCGGACGGAGACAAGGCGATCGCGGTCAAGCTACGGCGACAAGATTTGCAATCAAACTCGGCCTGTGGGTTCCTATTTACAGGGAACATGACGCCGGTTCCATCTACGCGTTTGTGGCAGTGGGGACACTTCCATTGGCTCATAGGAATCATGACGTCTTCTGTGAACGACTGCAGAGTGTTCCTTACCCACAGGATCCTGGCGGCAGTCTCCCAACCGAGAGATTTTGCCATTTCTTCCAGGTTGAGCGACGTTGCGTTATCACTCTCACCTTTGACGAGGGACGTACAGTTGTCGATAAACCATTTGGCCACCCCAAATTGCTGGCCTAGCAGAATCATCTCCACCGGGGGTAAGCGCTCTTCGGTTATTTGATATATGGCATATTCTCGAACCTAATATCCGTTAGCAACAGACTCCAAACCAGTCCCGCTGTGGCCGTACTATGAGGACATAGTACTTTTGCCGAGATTATACCGAGAGTTGCAAAAGTTACGGCCACAGGGGACTGGCACCAAATGTTGGTGTGGTCGTGTTTGCAACGCCTTCCCATCACGCCGAAGACTGTGCCGGGGGTGGACCTTCTTCGTTTTTGAGCGCAAGGCGACCATTCCTACCATTATTTGGGCGCGATAGGGTACGGTATGTACTTTGCTATACGACCTGGCTCTCCGATCGAGAGAAACACGTCTCCATCGCATTGAATGGCGTCCCAGCGCCTTATCTGACCTGGACAACGCTACGATCGCATAGAAGCATGCAGGTCAATACTCCATCTCTAATTTTTACATACTATGAAGCTATTAGTATGCTACAACACGGAAAGCGCTTATTCGGAGTGATCTCCTCTGAAAAGCGCTCCCCAAAGACGCCCGAAGCTAGCCATCCACCATCGATTGATGGGAAGGCGCTGGTAAACACGACCACATCAACATTTGGTGCCAGTCCCCTGTGGCCGTAACTTTTGCAATTCTCGGTATAATCTCGGCAAAAGTACTATGCCCTCATAGTACGGCCACAGCGGGACTGGTTTGGAGTCTGCGTTAGCAAGGGCGCTACGCCTGGAAAGAAAACTGGAAAGGTGTGGAAGCTCACTCCGGGCATATCCCACATTGTGGCAAGCTTTAAGATACTAACCCAGCGCTCCTTCGACACCGAGTCATCCTCAACGGCAACCTCAACCTCATATAAACAGGGACTGCCGGCTTTGGGTTAGTAGAGAACTGCGGAGGGTATCCCCTATTACATACATCGCCGTTGAAGGGACCAGGAAATTAACATCAGCAAAAACCGGTAGCCGAGGTTTTGATGGTGACACAAACCCATGAGCATGCTATGCTACTCATATTGGCCATGGACCGGGTAGTTGAGGGCATGGGACGCGGTCCATGGCCATGTTGTGTCCTGCATGGCGCTCCATGGGATTTGAGCGCGGCTCCATGGGATTGCTTCCCACGCATGTGACACATGGCCGTGCAGGCGGCCATGGCCATGCCTCCCTGCATGGTGTCCATGGCTTTGGACTACCTGCATGGCGGGGCATTATTTTGCAAGATTATGACGCCTACCTCATGGATAGCGAATCAGACCGATATACTTAACCAAATTCATCGTCACAGTAGTTGAATCAATAGAAGGCATTGAATTATCACACTGCTACCATGCTGCGTAACCTAATTCACCAATTTCGTCTTGGTCTTCGACCTCCTCCTCATCCTCCGGACCAAGGCC
This sequence comes from Coprinellus aureogranulatus, assembly GCA_027627275.1. NCBI lineage: Eukaryota > Fungi > Basidiomycota > Agaricomycetes > Agaricales > Psathyrellaceae > Coprinellus > Coprinellus aureogranulatus. The sequence goes on from JANDKE010000358.1 coordinate 1,947, forward strand.
ACCTTCTGGGTCCTTCTGAACATCCTCTTCAACCACCTCTTCGTCATCTTCATCATCGTTGTCTGTATCAGTGTCCTGATTATAGCCATACTCTTCGAACTCATTTGTGTCAAGTTCTTTATCCTCCTCCACAGTTCTACCCACGTCTTCATCGGATTGAGCATCATCGTTAGGTGCACCTCGCTTCCCTTGAGAGGGAAGCTTCGCAAACAGAGATGGAATCTGGATTGGGTAGTATGGGAGTGGGGTTCCGTGGCCGGGACCGCCACAAGAGAACCGAGCAAACATATCACGATCGACAAAACTATAGGTGCCATATTAGATAAGAGGTAATGGTCATGAAAACAGAACTCACGGATTGACGTTGTAGTATGCGTAGTCGGTATCCTTCTCCCTGTGGTGGCGAGCAATTGACTTTCCCATGTATTCTCCGGTGCGGCCTCCACTAAATGCTGGGATCATATGGACGGCGCGGATGACATCTGCAGGGTCGATAAAGCCAAAGGCTCCCGAGTTTTCAAGGTCAGTATCAATAAAAGCAACTTGTTGAAGGCGATGGTCTTCAAACCCGATGGAATTCTTTGGGCGTGCAAACCAGCGAACCCAGAGAAAGTCGATCCGCACCTCCTCCTTTACGATGTTCTGACAATCTTCATCGAGAAGGCTGACATCAATATGGTAAATGCCAATGACACGGGCATACCAGTACGGGTGTGGACGAAATCCTAGCACTGAATCAGACTCGTTGGCGAGCACCATAATGTCATTGTGCTCCGTCCTTGGGTTGATCGAGTCTTGCATCCTCAGCATATCGTAAGTCGTGTAATTGATTCGCAAAACCTTGTGTCGGTAAATCGCCTTTGTATCCATGACCACACGGTTGAGCTGGCGAGTCGTGAATTCAGCATCGCTATAGTGTTGTTCATGCTGCAGCAGACGAGCGAGAAGGTGACTCCGAAGGTCATCGTAGAAGTTCTGGTAGAACGGTGAGTTCGGAATGAAATGAGGGCGCTCCGACTCACCGTGAGGGCTGGGTCGTCCTTGTGCTTCTCTACCCAAGGCCGAACAACAATCGGGTAGACATCGGAGTTTGACATCTGGTACCGTGCATTGGGCGAAGCTTTCCGGAGAGGCTCAGCCTTGGACGGAGGGACAGTCGGGCCATTGTCCACGCTGTTGTCCTGGAGCTTTGACATGTTGTACCGATGTTCAATGCCTCGGAGGAGGGCCTGCCTTCGGTAGTGCCTAGCAACTTGACGAGCAAAAGCACGTCGTTTGTTGGTGTGGACGTAGAATCTCTTCACCCGCCGATGCTCCTGCTCACCCTGGAGCGCATTTCATGAGTTACGATCGTAATGCACCTACTAGATCACGCACCATCTGAGTAGAATAGCTATCGGTAGTGCCTATGTTGAGTATGGCCTTGATGTAGTGGCCAAGAGCATGAAACTTGAAGGTATTGAGGTTGAACAGTCGCTTCTTGCCTTCATCTGCAACGGTTGGTTTTGCTTCTGTATCCTCGCTTGAAGACGCCTTTTTTCCCTTCGACTTTTTCGCATTTTTCTTAGCCTTCCCTGCAGCGGCCTTGTTTGCAGCAGCCCTCTGTTTGCGACGACCTCGTGCCGCCTCTTCGCTAGGCAGGTTCCTTGTTGTGTAAGCACGACAGACCTTGGCGCGGAACTTACGAGCGCTCATTCCAACAGCACGAGTAAGAACACCAAGGTTCTTGACCGTCTCCTCCGTGTGCAGCCGAAGCTTGGCAGTAGCATGCCAGCAAGACAGCACGAATAGAAAATCCAAGACAATCTTATTGTGCGGCTCTGGGAGAAGGCACTCAAAGACCGGCAATGAGCACTGCAGAATGTGGTGAGTACTTGGACGTCAAGATACAAGCCAGATCTCACCTGAAGGAGATCCTCAAAGTCTCGGGCGGCCATTTTCTTCATTGACGACGCATTGTTGCAGAATTTCCGAATAGTATCACGGCCGAAGGTGGGTACCTCGCGAAAGCGCTTGTTGAGGATTTGGATCTGGTTCCCGGTACAAGTATGCAGAATGCGCATGAGGTGCGTGAATGTGGCCTTCCATACTCCTAGTTCAAACTCGTGCAAGAGATCTGGAACGAAGAGAGAGAAGAAATTGAACCCAAAAGGGGAGAGGAACTCAGAGAAAGCATTCTACTCGATCGAGTTAGCATATGCTCATCAATTTCGAGAAGCCACTTACTCTAACCGGTGCTTCCGAATTCTCGCCAAGAATGTTTGTAACATTCTTAGCTGCTGGACCCTTTCCCTTGTCAAAGATATACTTGCGGGCCTTGTCAATACGCTTCCGCCGAGCTTCATTGTCTACCCGCAGATGTGCGCGGCGGCGGAGATCGTTTGTTGTTCCAAGCTCGTCAAAGTATACCTTTTCCGTGAGGTCCTCGGGACATCCACGCTTTGCAAGGAAAAGAATACTTGACAGCATTACTCTGGGATCTCGTCAGTACGTCGAGTAGAAGAATAGAATAAGTGCTCACTTTTCCGGATAGTCGGCGGAATATGTGAAGAACCGGGGGAATATCCGGCGGGTGATACCGTCGCCACAGTCTATGACAAGTCCATCCTTGTATGCTGCCTTGAACTCGCCATCCAGAACAAGCCTCCAAACTGCCTGAATGAGTTCACGCTTCAGAAACGTGATCGTATTGGCGCTTGCTGGTTGTCCAGGATGAGCCTCCTGATACTGATCTTGAAGGTCCTTCGGAAGCTGCCATTACAGGTCAGTGGATATGGAAACCGGAAGGTGGAAACAGAACATACTGTTGGGATATAGATGAGGTGATGAGCAGCATATGAGCTCGGCTTACCGCGCTCGTACTTTGACTGGTTCCCAAGATAGAGGTAGCAGGGCCACAAAGAAGCGGAGCCAAAGTTTGCCAGATGCGTTGAGTCTGAGGATAGCATCATAGCCGCGACGGCCACAGGCATATCTCGTTTATCCACAGGAAGAGACTGCACGATTGCCTCATGCTCCTCCCAAAATGCATCCGACTGATAAACCTCCCCATATACACGCTGTTCCTTGGAATCTGCCGTCGGCTGCCAGAACGTCTTGACAGGGGTATAGTGGTAGTTGGCCGAGTCGGTGCCTGTGAATGCTGAGCGAATTACCTCAACGAGTTTCCGATGGTGGACGCCGTCAACATTCAGCCTTGGTGCCTTGATCTCGGGTACCTTCTGACCCTCAGCTGGAAGGGCGATGGAGACAGTGCTTTCGTACCAGACACCCGAATATGCAAAAGGAGATTCTGTGGTGTTGATGTTGTCGAGCTTCTTCAGTTCTTTCTGGAGACTGAACTTCTTCGGTATATCAGAGAGCTTGAAGTCCTTGGCCTTGAGGACGCCGTTGACAAAGGCGTTGAAACCCTTGATCGAGGCATCGGAGAAAGTTGTGTAAAAGAACTTGACTAGGCGGAATACCGACGAGTTGGCGAATGGAGCGCAGGCAGAGGATACAGATTGCTTGGCTACGTCTTTCCGAAGAGGGCCAAACCCCTTCCAATATTCTCGGTTTTCGTCCCTAATGTCGTCCGGTTCAGCATCGAGGTCCTTGTCCATCGCGTCGGCCTTGGTTTTATTGGTAGCGTCATTTTCTGAGTCGTCTGCTGTGCCGAACGTTGGGATATCTCCAACCCTCCCCTCCTTTGATAGCGGTGGAGAGGTCCCAGGATACTCCTTCCAGACGTCAAAGAGGCCGAATTTGTTGGTTGGTGATCGCCTCAACCTCCCTTTCCAAGGAGGAGGTGCAGCTGGAGTCGGTAGTGCAGCATCGATGGACTTGGGCGGAGCTGTAGTGATTACTTTGGACTGGGGAATAATGGAGGGGAGGTTCTTCGTGTCTGTCGTCAAGTCCTTGTACTTCTTCGGAAACCTTCTGGCTCGAGTAGACCGAGTTGGTGCCAATTCGGGTTCGGGTGGATCATCTACTACCATTGGCGCAGGTGCAGGCTCTTCGACAGTGGCCTGAGGGTATGTCAATTAGTGCTACGTTCACAGTAATAGGATACTCACCTTCTCGCGGACTGGTTTTTTCGCATAGAGCTCCTTGTACAGGCCACATTCATTGAGATGTCGGTGGTAGCCTTGTTCCGTTTTGTAGGGCCTCTGGCACTTCTTCGATGGACATTTGTAGGTCATGGTTATAAGGTAGAGTAGCAGCAGGAGAAGGAGTGGCTTCATCGCTGCTGGCGCATCGGGTTGGCGACGTGGTGGTGGTTCGAGACGAAACGTGGACCCAAGCCCATCAATTTTGAGAAAGGCTTCTTCGAGAACGATCGTCGATGTCAGTCACCCAGACCCGTCTCTTGTAGAGCTCCCCAAAGCTCGCAGTTCAAAGATAGTACCCTCGCCAAAGCCGCATCCGCCAGCCAACAGGCCTTTCACTGGCCAACTTCGTTCTGCCGGGTATCAGAGTAGGTGTTACTGTCGCTTATTGAAAACCTTCTGAACACCAGTAGGGCGCAATGAATTCCATTCGAAGAAAGAGGGGCAGTGGCATTGGCTCTCGCAGGCTACAGTGTGATCTAGAATGCTCAACCAACACTGTAAGCAGCACGCACAACTGGAGAGGGCTGAAGCTATTTATTTCGATAATCTGTGCATGATCCACGCCTACTAGCAGCGGTGCATGGGGCGCGCCGATGAGAACTGAGAACACTGAAGGAGTACATAGACGTCAAAGGTTTCTGTATTGATAACGCCGCATTCGCACAGATTGTCGCTCTGGAATGACATGGTCAATGTCAATAACTCATTTGGGTGTTAAGAAAGTAAGAACACGGTCAACGGAATGAACAACGCCTCACTGGACCCAGCCGTTTGGGTGCTGAGGGCAGCTCGACTTGCCAAAGCACAAAGAAGGGTGCGAAGACGAAGGAAACAAAAGCCAAGAACATACCTGAACACCGACCTCCTGGTCCCAACTCCCCTGAATCGCTCCGACGCCAATTCCTGAACTCGTCGTTCTTGAGACGTTTCGATTCGATTCGGCTTCGTGCCAGTCCCCCTCAGAAGATCTAGGCCGAAAGTTAGATACTGTCTGCAAATTGAGGGAGAAAGCGAGCGTACAAAGTGTCGGCGCTCTTGGCTTACAGGCTCGTAGGCTCCCCAGATGCGAGCGCCCATGCAATACAGCGTGGTGGTCGAGAGCAAGAGTCGTAACCCCCAATTCGTTAGCGAAACGCCCGCGGCGGCATTTGCCGAAACACCTAACCCTAGGGCCCTGGGAATTCTCGGCGCATGCGCCTAATCGTGCACCAAGTGGCCTTATCGTCCACCTCCATCTTATCTCTTACCCACGACCTCGCCAACGCATCCTCAACGTCCACGATGACTGCCCAGACGAGCCGTGGAATCAAGCGCTCGCACCGTCCGCCTGCTTTGGCCGAGTTGGAGGGCCCCATCTTCTCCCCGCAGAAAGGCATTCACGCCATGATGAAGAGCGCGTCGCCTCTGGTTAGCGCCCTGTTCAGTACGGGTCCACCTAGCTTTGGAGTCAACATCGTTGGACCGAGTCGCTTAGGCATCGGAGCGTATGGTCCTGCGGTGAAGCTTGAGTTGTTCTGGAGGCTCTTATGGGTCGCCTAGGTACTCGAAGTTTGTGTAGTTAACCCCGGTCGACCAAGCTGTGGTGGACCGTGGTGGGGCTCGCCACTGAATTCGGACTTCTATGGACATGATATCCTTCTCGATCGTACCACATTCATTTGGACTTTGCGGTAATATACCTTTTGATCCCCCACTGTGTTCTCTCCATTTTACTGTGCCATTCATTGCAGGCCAGTCTATGGTGTGCAGTTATGAGGAACGACCTGAGGATTTTTCGTCGAATTCACCCGCCTGCTCTCACCATTGACAGCACCACCTTCAGGGAACCCAAAGCTATTGCTGTTTTACTGTTCAAGTTGCCTCCGACAGTCACGACCGTCTCTATGGCCGGAGACGCTTCCAACTCCAACACTGGATACAACTCGGGTACCATCTCGCAGGTAAACCACAACTTCACGAACAATGCCGACATCCAGTTTGGCGCTACCGATTCGGCGGTAAGAGCCCAAGCAGTGAAGCCCGAGGTTGGCTCGACATCCCCTCTGTTTCGCCCTACCATGCCAGACAAACTTGAGACAAACGGTACACATGAGTGAGAACCACGAAAGAGGTCAGCGGCGAGAGGCATCGTTGTTCTGGACTTCCATAAGCATATATAGATAAGGAGAAGATTCCTGAAGGTCATGAACCCAATCCTGCGTGCGCAAGGTCAGCGGCAACTCGTTCCCTCTGTTTTCTAAAAGCCACAATGAGTTCCCCAATATCATCCCAAACCGTACTGGCTGATCCTTCGACGGTGGCCAGAACAGGAAACAGGCGTTCCAGGAACATGGCGATATCAGCCTTCCTCGACAGCGACATACCCAATCTGGAACTCTCTAAGAGTGTTCCTCCCGTATTGACCTTCAGCTTGCGTAGTGGATGGTGAATACCCTGCGAGGTGCTGCTGTACTCCTCGAGAGATTCTTCCCTTACTAGGACTTTGTTGAAGTGGAATTCTAGTTCTTCGAGGTTTGGACAGTCGTTCCTGACTACGGACGCAAGGAAGGAAAGGCCAACGAAAGGGGGAGAGGATGGCGGAGTAGGTCCTACATCTGTCGGACTCGGAGTCTTCAGGTCTATTCGAAAGGACAGGCCTTGTAGAAGCGTCCAGGAGGGAATGGCGGTGCTGATGTCAGGGTATATTGCAGCTGCCAACGAGTAAGGTACGTCTTTGAAGGACACTTGTCGGAGAGCCTTCAATTTGGTCAAAGATAATGGAAACGATTTCTTGGCCTTCAACAGGATTTGCGCTGCTTCTTCTCCAGAGGTTAGCACACGAGGGCTCGTAAAATTTTGACAAGCAAACTCGATGGATAGGTCGTATATATCTGGGTTCGGAAGAAAATAAACCCAGCCACATTGCTGGATCCAGGGGAGTTCCGTTGCCTTGAGAAATAGCAAGCGCAACCGTTGCAGTTTCGTCGGACAGAGGGCTGTCCCTACGGCACCTTGGCCAAAAGGGGTGGCGAACACGTAGAGCGATTTCAGATTGTGCAGCCGACTGTCTGGAGGGAACAGCTCCCTAACGCGGTGTACACGCGATTCTTCGCCTCCTGCCATGACACACAGATACTGAATTTCGAGAACCTCAAGGTTGGGCAAGCGACGGATGTTCTGTAGGGCGTCTGGGGTTTGTGCGCTCGTGATAGATAAGCGAAGGGATGTAAGGGACGTTAACTGGCCTATTCGCGAAAGGAACTCGTCATTAGTGGTACCGCAGTAGGTGAATTCTTGCAAGGAAACGGCCGTTGCGGCCAACCTCGGTAGTACAGTCGTAAGGTCGGTAGGCGGCCATGTTGTATCGAGTACGACCTCCTGTGTGTTCAACGCAATTCTAGGCGTGGAGCAGAGATATTTGAATGTGCGCAGAGAAGGGCTGGCAAGGAGAAAGAGCGAAGGGGACTTGGAAGCACCAAGCGGAGATATGGCGATATCTTGGAGGTTAGGGAAAAGGGGACTTGGCCTCTCAGTTAGGGTGAGCAACTCTATCGCATGATGCGGGCTCATCTCCTCCAATAGGCGAGGTGTTGGTTCGACAAGAAATCGCCGGATGTATGGGGCGTAAATACTGAACCTCTTCCAATCTTCAGCTCCCAGATATTTGTATGTCTGACAGTGAGCAAAGTAAGCTGTGCATCCACCTACGGTTGACGAAGCTTAGATTACTTACACCTACTCCGGCATACTGGCGCTGCGAAAACCAAGGAAGAAGTTTAAAGGCAGGTCTAAGGCCGTCCATCGTTTTCCACAGAATACTAATCCCGGCTTGGAAGAATGCTGTATTAACAGTAAGAAGCCTTGCAACTGCTAATTTCCAACGGGATGGTCCATAGATGTGCACGAGACACTGGAGAACTTCTGGGAATATATCTTCGCTGAACACGACTTCGTGTGCGGCTCTGGTTGCTTGTATATCGTCCGATAATTTGCATGCGCGGAGCTGTACGCAGTCTCCGCTAGCGGTTGCATCTTTTGACTTCCAGTGAGCCTAGCATTCCCTATACGAACCAAGCTGTGCCTGATCCTTACCTTCATCCCCAGGGAGTATGACACGGTCGTCCAACAAGAAGTCGACCAACAGTGAGACATCCTGTTCCGTCATAGGAGTTTCTTGTGGTCTGTCGATACGATGCTCAGGAGTGTCTGGGAGAAAAGGCGAAAGATGAACGACGGGAGCAGACTCCGACAAGTCCTGGATGTGAATCAACTTGAAAAGGCACGTGCCAGCCTCGAGGCAGATCCCCCCGTGAACAGCGTGAAGCTTGGGTACTAGGCCGCAGAATACAGGATTTTACGCAGAGATATATTCAAGGTATTCATCTAATCATCACAGAAGATGGGCCTCGGACAAGGCAACTCAGCCAGATCCGTTCCTGTATGCAAAGGACTACCTACGGTCTAATAATCCCTCCACATCGGCGAATATACGTGTTTTGTATCTCCTGAAGGCCGCGACCAAAGCATTAATATCATCCCAGACCTTGCCCGCTGAACCTCGGACAACTTCCAGTCCCGGGAATAGTCGGTCAAGGAACATGGCGATGTCGGCCTTCCTCGACTGGGGTAGCCTCAACGCCCCACTGCCAGCGCGCGTATCGCCAGTGTTAATTGTTAGTTTGCGCAATCGGAAGTGCGTTGGCCCCTCGCGGGCATCAAGAAACATCTCGAGAGATTCTTTTGCGACAAGGATGGTGTCGAAATGAAACTCGAACTCCTCAAGACTGGGGCAAAGTTTGCCTATGACAAGCGGGAGGAAAGATAGGCCTGGAAAAGGCGATGTGGAGGGAGCCGGCAGCCGAGGGGTAGTGCCATTTGAGCGGGCGATAAGGGGTTCTGGAGGCTGAACTCGGAAGGATATGCATGTTACCACAGGCCAGAGGACCAGGGCTTCTGTAATACGAGGGAGTAGGGCCGCTGCCAAGTCGAAGGGAATGCCTGAGATGAAGAAACGCCGCAAGTTTCCCAACCGAGCCAACGCAGTCTCGAAACCCTCTGCCGCCTCACGCTCTCCCCTGGCGGCGGACTGGGATGGCGGTGCGGGCTCTTCGACATCCTGATATAGAAACTCGATGTACACGTCTTCAAGAGCGGTGTTCAGCTTGAAGTATGTGTATCCGATGAGAAAGAGCGACGTAGACTCCGAACGTTTAACCATTTGCAGATGAAGACGGCGTAGTGTGGTTGGGGCCAGGCATAGCGCCACCCGCCCATGCCACAGCGAAGCTGCACGGATTGTCAACGCTTGAAGCCTCGGCATTCGACTTGTAGAGGGTACTAAGTCTAGTACCCGTGGTTCCTCGGCGCCCCCTTCAAAACTGAGGCCTTCGATGCTGAGTTCTTCGATACAAGGCAAGTTGTGGATGTACTGAAGGCCGTTGGGATTTTGCTTGTTTGTGATCTTCAACTGAAGGACTCTCAAGGACTTGATTTGGCAAAGCGTGGAGAGAAATTCGTGAGTCGTTGGCCCCCAGTAACTGAAGGACCGTAATTGAATGCAGGTGGCGGCCAACCTGGGCAAGACCGTCATGAGATCGTCGGGAGGCGGTACCAATTCTGGTAGTGGGCTACGCGGGTCCCAAGCTTTGTCTTGAGGGTTCGAGAACTGATATTGAATCATGTTTAAAGAAGGGCTAAGGAGCAGGAAGGGAGAAGCCACGCTGAAACGACCCAAAGGAGAGATAGAAACACTTCGGAGGTTGGGGAAGAGGAAAGTTGGACGTCCGTCGAGAGTGAGAAGTTCGAGAGCTTGATACGCGGTCATCTCTGACATTGACTCGGTCAGAAAATCGAAGTTCCGGATGAGCGGGGCGTAAAGATTGAATCGTGTCCAGTCCTCGACTCCGGCGTACTTGAATACCTGGATGCACTGCTCGTCAGCTGCACTGATCATGACGCCTGCATGCGACGCCAGAACAAAAATAAGCCACTCACTCCGATCCCGTTATAGTTAGGCTTCAAAAACCAGGGAAGAAGCTTGAACACAGGTTTCAAGCTATGCATTGATCTCCAGACGATGCTAGCTACAGCGTGGAAGAACGCCCTGCTGATGGTCAGAGTTGCGACCGCCGATTTCCAGTCATTCGACCCTAGTAGATGAAGTACAAGTTCGGAGAGGATATCCTCGTTACATAGAACTTCGTGGCGGGCTTCAGGTCGCGGTGTGACTGCTTCCTCGAACTTGCTGATGAAGCCTTCCTGTTCCGAGTCCTCATCCGATTCTGAGATAGTTCCACCTGTGGCAAGGCCGGTCAGCTAAGATCGGCTACTAGTGCATATGGGCATGGTGAGCGTACCCGACTGGAGAGTCGCCATTAATACCGCGTGGTCGATCAAGACCTCAGCGTTATTACTGGACATTGCGATACTATGCACTGGTTCGGCGCTGGGCAACAACCTGAGAGGATGGTTACATCGCTGCGGCACCTCCGGTCCTTATGCGCAGGGCTCAACGTGTTGCGACACGTGCCAGCCTCGAGGACGCTATCGGGATTTATCTGGTCTTGCCACCTCAGACGCAAGACAACGAGTCACACCAAAGAGATTTGCAGCAGATGATGGTTTGAAATGAAGCAGTGGTCGTGGTCGCTCCCTCACTGCCAGGACGCGATCAGCTGCAGCCGACGTCGATGATGGCTCGGAATCCTCGATGGAACTTGGAAGAGGCCGCCGAGTTGCTAAGAGTCTCGGACTTGGAGAGCATCGGATACATGGGGGTCCCGGCCCAAGGTCCACTTGCAAGATATCGGCCGGGATAACGGCCGTGGATCAACCGGCGCCGCATCCGTCCTGTGCTTGAAGCTTAAGCGCCGGTTGCTGCATGCCGGTCACGGTCACGTTCGTGTTGAAATTCAGCCCAGTCACGGTTGCGTCGTTCAGCTTGGCTCTTTCCATCACCTTCCACGCCATGACGAGCGCAGCATACTCAATCGCGAATGTCTTTCGCCGCCTTCTGCAACGCTCCTCAATGGTTCCAAACCTCCCAAACGAACTCATATTCGAGGAAATCCTCTCTTATTTCCACGACGATCACCCAACCTCTTTGGAGGGTCTACAAGCAACCTTCGCTTGCAAGGAATTCTACCAGAGGCTCCAGCCCGTGATTGCAAGATTTTACGTCGAACGTCTCGTAGAGGCGTACGGGAAGGGCAGAATACAGTCGTTTTACCCGGCGGCGCCCGACGAAGAAGTCGAGACGATGACCGTAAGCCAATTCACGGAGTTGGTAGAAGCAGCCTTTGAGAGGTCGTGCATCGAAGCCGTCGTCCGGTCACGCGTCCTTACAACCTTTGAATTGTCATACACTGTCCAGATGGGGGAGTTCAGCGATAGTAGAAATGCTATCTGGAGCCTCTGCAGCCTCTTATCGAGACCGTACGTTGCGAAACACCTCCGCTACTTCGAACTCAGTTTTCTATGTGACCACCCTGCGGGGAACGACGAAGGGTGCTCATCAACTCCAGATGATGAGTGGAAGAGAGCCGTCACCATGCTCTTGGAACATGTGTCCTCCGGGCCGCAGGGTGTAGAATTGCTCCTGTACACCGGCTCGTCCCTTATAGGAGACAACTCACACACGTCTCTTGGCCGTCAACCAAACCGTCCATCGCCATTCTCCAACAGCCGTGTACGTGATCTTTGCATATCAGGATGTATCCTCGATTTGCTCTGGCCTTCTGAGATAAATTCACTCCTGCGCGGTTCCCTTGGTACCCTAACCCACCTCACTTTCTGTCGCTGCCACTCCGCCATTGCGAAATGGAAATCGACGCTGGTCCAATGCCACCTCCCCGTGCTGCAACAGTTCATCGTTTTTGACACCAACTTTCCACTGGACATCCTGTCCTCGTTCCTCCTCTTGAACCCGTCCATCACGTCCGCCGATATTCGCATGCCATCCAGTCACGCGTTTCAAGCAGGAACTCAACTGCCCATTTGCCGAGAAGATCGACTTCGATTCCTCCCTCGCATTTGCAAGCTTACAGGCACCACTGACTTCCTCCTCGCCCTGCTCACCCCGGCCTCTGGGACGGACGTCGACATTCCATTGTTCAACCTCGAAGAACTGCACATCGTTATGGCCCTGCCGTGCGATGAAAGGATAATCAGCGCTGCCGACTATAACAGTGTCACGGACGTCCTGTCCCGCATTCCATCTCCATACAAGACCGGAAAGAAGGCACTCATCGCCCTCCGCAGCATTGCGCTTGAGATTTCTTACAGTCAACCGGCCACAGAGCTGTGGTTTGACTCAGCGACCACTGGCACTAGCACTTCAGGTGGAGGTAGAAGTGAAGGAGGCGTTGCCATAGCCTTGATACAGGCAGTCACGGACTTCGTCCTGCCCCCTTCACCCCCTTTCAACCTGATGAATACTCTCGGATCGCTCGGACATATAACCACCCTCAACTTGATAGTCGGGGAATTCGCTGTGAGCCCGAGACACGCTCTCCATCCGGGCACAGTGGTAAGCTTCTTATCGGCGCTTCCAGCGTTGGAGGAAGTCGTCCTGGAAAGGGTCTTTGGCCATCCCAGGGACACTGTGGATGACGCAGAGCAGTTCTGGGGATGCTTGGGAGGAGTATGGGATGCCTGTGCCAAGTTGGAGACGATGGAAATTCAAGGCATTGGAGGCTCTGAAACCTCGGCAATATGGAAGAGAGGAGAGGTTGAGCCCCAGCCGGGAGTGGCCACTTGGGCTCATGCATTTGCTATTTAGCTCCTTTCACACATCGTCGTATCTTGTTTGGCGTTCTTGCAAAGGTCGTCTCTTCTGTTTCCACTCGATATGATTGTTCACCATTGTTGCCTTGCTTGCTTGACAATCCTGGTTGGTTCGCCATAGGCTACGCGCTCCCAGTCCAGCCATCGTAAAGTCCATGATTATATATGTCTAGTACTCGCAACGTGTACCGCGAAAGCAATAGAGCCCCGGAAAAGCCGGGGGTTGGCCCCTATTCCCCTAACCTCCTAGACTCGTCCCCAGCTACTGTCCGGAGCGAGACGGGGAGGGACTGTTACTGTCGCAAATACCTTGCACAAGTAACGGGTGGTGCCGAGCCTACTAACCTCCAGCTTCTCCAAAGTATCCGACGGATTCCATAGAGATCGCAGACTTCCCCAGAACTCGCCGATGTCCTCAGAAGCGCTCGATGGGCGATGCATTCCATCCAGGACCACCTCCAGACCACATGTCGCCTTCTGACATCCGCGAAGCGATCCGAAAGAGCTCGCTTTTCGAGGGATGAGACGGAGAACGGTTACATCTACGCATGTTCATGAACCAAATTGTACCTAGTGTACTTACAAAATCCCTCTGTTTATATCATATACTGGCATAGTACCGCAGCACCCCAGTAGAACAAACGAAGGGGAGGGGCACAAGCATCAATCTACTATACAACTACTATAATCCAGCCACCCGGTCCTTCACCTTACGATACATACACATTAACGTGCTTATATCCCCCCACAGGTCTGGGGGCGTTCCACTCAAGCTACCTGGGGTCAACCTCGGAAACAGATCTTCCAAGAACATGAGGATCTCCATCTTCTTATCCAGGTCCAAGGCAACGCCATCGCTAACCCAAGTGGCATCCCAGCATCGCAATGTCAACTGTCGCAGAGGGTGTCCAGTGGGATAGAGACTTTTGGGGGCTGATTCCTTTACGCTCTTCAACACCTGGGGTACATCTACATCCCTAAATTTGGCCTTGCTGAAGGTGTACTCGAGAGATTCGAGGCGGGGACACTCTCGCCAAACGGTGGTAGCGAGGAAGGCCAAACCGGGGAACTCTTTTATGTCATTCATGGCTTGAGTGACACCCGCAAGGTCGAGAGGCGTAGGTTGGAGTCGGAACGTCAGCGATGTAAGGTTCTTCCAGCCTCCGATTGAGCCTTGCAGAGCGCTCGACATGAACCGCCACAAAGATGGAGGGATACCTTCGAAGACAGCGGACTCGATGTTCGAGGCAAATCGAAACGCGATCCTCGCTTGAATTTCCATTGCGCCGGAGAGAGCAGGCGCCTCGGAAACGCGATTCGTGTTGAAATGAGACAAGGGATCTTGCTGTCCTGGCGGAGGATGTATGTGGATATGGACGTTCCGTAGGTTATGGCTGCTCGCAAGGTAGGCAAGCAGAGTTTGCTGGACGACAGCTGCGCGGTCCGCCCTCGTGAACTGTAGGTGTACGTCTTCGAGTTTCGAATGGTGGATGCCGGGGAACGCGCTCATTATGCCGTGGAAAATGTCAACTCCAGCGACGTTCAGCACCCGCAGGGCTTTCCAGCCTTCGAACGCTCCCTTGGAATCCGCCTTATTTCGGTAAATGCTTGGAGGTGGGGAAACAGGTTGAGTTGTTCTGAGGCGCAATTCTTGCAGATATGGGAGACTGGCAAGGCACAGGAGGTCTCGCCCTTCAGCAGAAGTCGTAAATTCCAGGGATAAGGATGTGATGCTCTTCAGGAGCGAGATATGATGGAGGATACCTCGACCAACCGGTCCAGTATACGAGAAGTCCTGTAGTCCGGGCGCTCGGCATAAAACAAGGGGGAGATGAGCTTGCACATTCTCCTTGACCTCGTCCTCGGGTGAGCCCCAGCTGTTGTGGGAATAGGTGCTGATGGAAAGCGATTGCAGTGGGCTGGATACGAGGAGCTGAAGGAGTGGAAGCGAGGTCAGGATATCGCCAGGACCAAGGGTGATGGTGTGGACGTTTGGGAAAAGATTAGGTGGTCGCTGAGGAAGGAAGAGCAATTCTGTGATCCAATGGGTGCCCAACGGGTCGTTCTGCTCGGCGCGAAGCTCCACGCATCGGATAGCCTTGTTGTACGTGAGGAAGCGAGACCAGTCAGCTTCTCCTACGTACGGGTATGCCTGTTATACGTCAGGAAACTCTGCGCTTTCTGTCAAGCATACGCGACTTACGTCTGTCCCAGTATATGCATATTCCCCATGCCATGGGAGAAGCCTCAGCACAGGCCCAATGCTGGTAATTGTGTGCCAAAGAATGGGCATCCCAAGAGAGAACCACGAGCGATCTACGCGGATTATGGAAGTTAAAGTGTGCTTCCAGTTCTCTGTAGTACCGTGCAGGTGTTTGACGCTCGTCAAGATCGAAGGGAATATGTCTTCACTCTTCAGCACTTCCTCGATTGGGCACCGGATGTTGGTGAACTGTTGCAGCATTTGACTTTCAATAATAAGCTCTTCGACAGGCCGGCGGTCCTCTAAAATGCGTCCGAATAGGCTCAATCCCTCTTCGCAGTGGTCCACGGGCTGAGGTGTGGCGGCGCTGCCGGGCTTTTCACTGTCTGCAAACCCGTGAGGGTGCGTCTCCTGCCACCGCTGAACAAAAGACTTACCAGCACTAGAGCTACCACCACCATACGTGTCACAGAGAAATGTAGTTACGGATGTCGAATGGCCTGCAACAACTTCGTTAGGCACCTTCCACGGGGCATGGGTTCGAGGCGTGCACCTGTAATGGATACGCCACGGCTGTAATGCGCCAGGGAGCTCCTGGGGCCAGGGGGGTTCGTAATGGTTTTCGCGAGAGTAGACAGCATGTGAGGAGAGAAGGTCGGGCCATTAGAGCTGAAAGCAAGGGGCGTTTAAATAGTCGGTACGGAAGATGTGTGTGGGACGGTGGAGCATAGCCACCATCGCGTCCCTAACCTTGGCGAAGATCAGACCCCGCCTCGTCCACGCATGGCTGGGAGGGGACGTGATCCTTCGAACGCCACAGGCCGTACAGCGGAGCAAGGCTGTCGATCAGGCGGGAAGAAAGTAGCGTGCATCCCTGCATCCTCGGTAACATTACTCTTGGGAACGTGAGGAAATGTAATACAGAAAACTCATGAAGGGTGGCATGTGGCAGGCGAATATAAGGTGCACAGGCAACGACCGGCTTTGCACGGGTCCGAGGAACGTCTGTCGAGGGCATAGAACCAAAAGCAAATTCTGGAACGAACATCCTGGAATTGCTGAACAGCAGTAAATGTACATCAAACTCGAACACAATCGAACATATCCTCTACCTGTCGGAGGATACGCGCCCTCTGCTCTTGGTACGACTTGATCCATGCCCCGATCTCTGCCCACACATCGGAGGCGGAGCCCTCGAGAGTTGCTAACGCGGGAAACAAGCTATCGAAAAAAGTAGCGATTTGAATCTTCCTCGAGACAGGCAACTGTAGGGTCCTAGACTCCTCCGCGGTCATCCCAGTGTTGACGCATAACCTGCGGAGGCGATGGCGTCCACCTGGCCCATAGATTGCCGCGGAGCGAGTCTTGGCTTCCTTATCGCACGTCCTGAGGCATTCGTCGAGATCCTCGTCTGCGACAAGGTCCTTGTCGAAATGTAACTCAAGATCTTGCAGGTTCGGGCAGTACCCCCACACCACCGAAGCCAGGAATGCGAGACCTGGGAAAGCTAAAGTGGACACCGAACCACCCTCTGCCAACGGATCCAAGTGGTCGTACCCAGCTTGAAAACTGAGATGGGTCAAGGAGGACATGTGTGGGAGGAGCGGAAGGACCTTGGGAGATATCGACGACGCGAGGGGCAAAGGAATACGCCGGATGGTCAGCGACTTAACCATTTTAGACGTCTTCAGTACAGAAGTGAAGCGATCGCATGCTTCTCTCGTGGTCGGCCAGCCGGTCGGCGTGGAAGCAGGGACGCTTGGAGGAGGTTGCAGCGACGCCTGTTGTCTGAAGTCGATGAGGAGCTGGGACGATTGAGGGTTGGCGCTAAGGTATAAGCTCAGGCAGACATAGAATGGCATGGTGTCCCTGGCGTTCAGAAACGTGAGGCTGATGTCAACCAAGTTGCGAGGCGAGAGCGCTCTCGCTAAGAGACATTGCTGGTACTCGGGTGCCGTGATGCTCAGTGAGCTCAAAGCCGGCAAGTGGCCGGGCTTGGCGAACTCCCTAACGAGTGGGTTGAACATGCAAGTGAAGAAGGCGGCGGAAAGGTTCAGTGTTTTGAGTCGATATAGGGAGCGTAGCTTTCGTACATTGGGCCAGTCTCCGTCGCTCGAAAACGACAACTCCAGCGAGGTGATGCTGGAAACCCGCGATAATTGTGCGACGAAATCACCACTGCCAGTGCCGCCAAACGTCCCATGATATCGGAAACTCTGGAGCTGTTTGCACGCCGCAGGGAGGCTTGGGAGGATCGACAGTACGTTGGCGCATGAGGGCGACGTCGGATCTTCGACATCCAATCTTCTCAGCGAGTTACTCACAAGGAAGAAGAGGATAGGAGGTCCCCTACAGGCGTTCGAGGCGATATGGATGGTCTGAAGCGCGGGGAATAAAAAGGTAGGCCGGCCATGGAGGGCAAGCAGCTGGAAGAGCCAGGTTGTGGGAAGGTCAATGTTTGCAGTCGTTGGAAGCGCCAAATCCTGGATGCGAGAAGAGTATATCACGAAGCGTGCCCAATCGGCGGAGCCGCGGTAGATGTGCGACTAAGAAGCAGAAATCAGTACCAGAAGTTCCTAGAAACTGGCCAAATCTCTCACCCCCAATCCTTTATAGGGAACCTTGAACCAAGGGAGGAGTTTGAACGAGGGCTCCAGGCTGTCCATAGTGTTCCACAGCAGATCGGCGCAACATTCAAAGAAAGATCGATTAACGACGAGAAGCGGGAGAATCTTCGTCTTCCAGTTCTCAGCACCAGAAGACTGCAGGGCCTTCAGATGGTCGCAGATGAGCGGCAGGATGTCATGGCTAAGCGCAACTCGCTGAGACGCTGGTGCTACCGATCCAAATATACGCCGTTCGTATTCCTGGATGAGGGAGAACGCTTCGGTCTCCTTGGAGCCTACATCAGTAATCCTACAGATCGCTTTTTGGCCGCCAGAGAGCCCAAAAAAGCGAGAAAGAGCGAATAAAAGCCGAAAAAAGCGATAAAAAGCCAAAGAGCTGAAAAGCTGAAAGAGCGAGGGTCAGTTTTGGAAAAAGCGAGGACCGCTACGGTCACGGTCAGCATGGTACCTTTGATTTGACCGCAGAAACCTAACCGCTTTCGGCGAGGCGCTACAAAACGGGTGTAGTCTCGTTCCACTTTCGCGCTTTCGCGCTTTTCACAAGCTAAAAAGCGGGGAAAAGTCAAAAGTGATCTGTACGATTGCTGATGTAGTGATCGATCAGATTCCGCTATGCCTGTCGTCTGAATTCGAAGGAGGTACGTACTGGGCAAGTCTTGTTCAGCAATGCTGGACTCCAACAGAGAACTGGAGCTGTCCATCGTCAAATCTACATCGCTACTGGACATAGTAATCCTTCACAGATCGCGGTCTCCTCAAGTCCGCAATGGGAAGACGGCTGCCATGAAGAACGGCTATGCTTTCCGGTTCACGTGCGCACTGCGATTTTCATATTCGGTCCTGTCAGTGTTAGGGTGTCAGGCTCCGATAGCCAGCAGATTTTGACAGCCAATGGGGTAGAAGAATAAATAGGCAAGAAGAAGACCTTGCAAGGCGAATGAGAGGCTGGTCGCCTCGATCATGGTTGTGGTTCAGGTTCAAGAATGAGCGGAAGCTGCCCGCCTGCCCCAGCGCCAAAAAATGATCGGAATAAGCCGAAATCAAATGCGCCCCTCAGGTTGAGCAACTTCGAGCAAGTCACCAGTCTCTTCAAGGTCAATCGTCAAATTCCAGANTTTGCCATATCCTTAAGCTTACGGTACGTATNCAACCATGTCCCCATATCCTCCCACAATGTCAACGGCGTCCCGCGCAANCCCTCCAACNTCAATCTAGGGAANAACTGCTCCAAAAACCCGACGATCTCGACCTTCCTGTCCGGACTGAGCGTTGGCCCAGTGATATCTTCNTCNTCGTCCTCGTAGATGCANGTGTTAATGACCAGNTCNCNTAGCGGGTGGCCGTTAGGGAAGAGAGCTTTTGCAGTGGTCAAGGTCTTGGCGTTCTTCGTCATTACGGCGAGTTCTTCGTTCAGAACTTTTGCTTCGTCNAACTGGAANTCCANGAACTCGAGGCATGGGCACTGGTGCCAGATGATGCTTGCNAGGAAGGATAGNCCCGGGAACGNGCTGGCGAANTTTGACCTGATTNCTGTNGCAGGCGCNTAGTCNGCCAAGATNGGCTGGATTCGGAAGGTGAGGGANGTAAGNCGTTTCCAGCTACCGACCGAATGCTGGAGGACNGANGACATGAACCGCCATAGNGATTGNGGAATNCCTTCAAANGTAGCCTTCTTCAAATTCGATGCAGACGTGCACAGCGTCCTCGCTTGCACCTCGAGGTCAAAGTCAGATANCCCNCCNATGTGAATTTCCGCNGTCGATGGCCATGGATCCTGGTATTCTTCNGGGTGCAGNACCCGCATGCGAACGGTCTCCAAGCCNGCGTTACACCCNAGGTACACNCCCAANGTCCTTTGGAGGATCATNGGCTTGTCGAGTCTGGTAACTTCCAGCTCTACGTCTTCAAGGTGAGCGTGGATGCCGTGAAATCCNCCGATAATACACTGGAACATCTCGACGCCGGTGAATTTGACCACGCGAAGAGATGGCCAAGGAACTGTACCCTCTGGACTCCTCGTCCGACTGGGCAAGGTGACGGGTTCAGTCGTTGACAGGCGGAGTTCGCGAAGGTAAGGGAGTTCCGCAAGGCATAGCAAATCGCTACCATCCACCGGATTCACCCACTCCAGGTACAACTTTGTGACGCTCTTCAGCATGGGGAGGCGGCTGAATAGGCCTTTTCCAACGGGTCCTTTGTACCTGAACGACTGGAGGTGCGGCGCGTAATAGCAAAGGAAAGGGAGGTTCGCCTGCACTTTCTCGTCTACTCCTTCTTCGTGCCAGTTATCCTCGTCGCAGGCAGTGATCTCGATTGACTGGAGAGCGTTCGTCACGAGTAGTTGAAGAAGGGGTAGTGTCGCGGGGACTTCGGGGTCGATGGTAATGGTGTGAATAGAAGGAAAGAGGCACGGCCTGGACGGAATGAATATGAGCTCCGTGATCCAGTTGGGGTCCATAGAGTCGTCCGAGTATGTCTGGAGGGTGATGTGTCGGATAAGAGGACTGTACAAGAGAAAGCGCCCCCAGTCTGTTTGGCCGCCCACGTAGCGGTACGCCTAGGCAACGCGTCCATGTTAGGTTAGGTTCTACAGCAAATGAGCCGATTGTACTCACACCCATCCCCTTGTACTCGGTAGGCCCATGCCACGGGAGAAGCTTCAGCGCAGGCTCGATATCCGTCATTGTGTGCCAGAGTATCCTTGTCCCAGCGCCGAAGAACGAGCGATTGACTCGGATTATGGACGCGAATTCGCCCTTCCAGCGATTCGAGCTGCCGTGTAGCTCTTTGAGATTTGTCAAGATCAGCGGAAGGATATCCTTGCTGTTCATTACTTGGTCGCTCGGAGGCCATAGGTGGGTATATGTTTGAAAGACGGTCTGGAAATCCTTGAAATGGTCTTCAGTGGCCCAATTACTCTGTTCGACGCGTTCCGTTGAGCCCGTATCTCCTGAGGTGCTGCATTGCGGCGCACTCGAGGAAGCCGCGTTGCCTTCAAAGGAACGATGAGGTGGCGTCTTCCTACTAGCCTAAGCCACTCACCAGCCTCAGAGGAGCTGCCACTCCCAATTCCATCTCCAACAAGCGCTCGACTCGTCCCCAAACCATTCAGGGTCTCCGAGGAGGACAAAGCCACGCCACTAGAGCTACTCCCCTCGGTCTTGAAGCTGGCGGAGGCCATTGCTCGACACGATGGCTGAAAACGCAAGAGGGTGGTGGTGAGAGGAAGAATGAACCATTGGAGCACGAGGATTACCACGTACGGCACGTTATATAGTCTTTGAAGCGGCACTCTAACCTTATCGTTGCCTCGGGAGTGAGATCAAAGCACAGCCGATCTTACGCCCTACGTTGGTCCACAGGAAGCACTGCGGGTGGAGTCACAAATGAATGAGGGCATCGGGTAGCTCTGGAAGCCGCTCATACCCCCGGGTCTCTATCTATTCTGAAGCGATACCCGAAGAGCGTGAAAATACCAGTACCTGAGATTGTCCCCAATTAAGCGCCCAAAATGCGTAACGCTTTCGCGATGATCGTGATTGGCTCGTTGGGGCCAAAAACAACTTGATTGTGCTCCTTCCACCGTAAAAAGCACTGAATACGGTTCAAGCTCATTTACACTCGTGTCCCAGGTTTGCGGGGCGACAGGTTGCAGATGAAAGACTATCATTCATATCAAACGAAGTCCAAACTCGGAGCAAGCCAAACTCTAAGCAATATAGGGGTCAGCACCAGGGAGACGCACGCGACCCTCGGGAGTATCGACTCAATAATGAGAAAGAATGTCGTCTACCTGCGAGAATATCCGTTCGCTCTGTTCCCGGTACGACTTCACCCAGGTGTCAATTTCCCTCCATACCTCCGACGCCGATCCCTCTACACACTCCAACATCGGGAACAGGCGGTTGATGAAAGTCGCAATCTGAACCTTTCGCGACAGGTTCAGATGTAGCTCCGAAGATCCAGGCACTGACTCGCCAGTACGAATGCGTAAGGTGCGCAGCGGATGGCCGCCTTCGGGGTAAGGGTGTTTTCCAGTCGTTGTGTGATGACCCTTCAAAGCGGCCTCGCAGGCCTCGAGCGGTTTTTCGAGGTCCTCCCCTTCCACAAGGACCCTATCAAACTGGCTCTCCAATGACCGCATATTGGGAAAGTACATCCACACATTCCATGCGAGGAAGGCGAGACCAGGGAAAGTGGGAGTACGGGGCTCGCCAGCACGCTCTTGTCGCGATTCTGAGGCTGGAAGCTCGACCGTAATGCACAAGGCGGTCAAGTGCTTCCATTCCCGTATCCCTTGCAATATAACCGGGAAGGCTGGTTTAGCCAAAGCCATGGGTGCTTCGCTGATAGTGAGCGAATCGACGTCCCTGCAGTTTTTTAATGCATATAGGAAACGGTCGGTTGCATCGTAGATCGAAGGCCACTCGTCCCTTGCCACACTTGGAATACTTCCGAGATTCCCTTTGCGAAATTCGAGCTTTAATTTCGATAGTGTTGGGTTGCAGGATAGGTATAGTGCTAGGCAGATGTAGACCGCGGTGACGTCCTGTGGATTCACGAATCTCAAGCCGAGATTTTCGAGGTTCGATGGACACAGGGATGCGGCGACGAGGCAATGCTGGTATTGAGTTGTCATAACCTGAAGCGCAGTTAAGGTTGGAAGCATTCCCTTTGCGATAGGCACGTTTGCAGAGATGGCGGCTTCTCCTTCGAAATATGCCGCACCCAACGATAATGACTGCAAATTGCTTAGACCATGGATGAGTCGTAGAATGTGTTGGTCCCCCTTTGGGGCAAACCGCAGGTTTAGGGAGGTGATACTGGTCAATCTGGACAGCCAAGGGCCAAGCATTTCCTGCTGGGCCGCTAGTAGTCACCGCTTCCAAGTTAGGGGCAGAGGTCGGTAGTGAGGGGAGGACGGCAAGTAGATTATCTTGTGACGGCGTGTTGCGGAAGGCGGCCTCAATCGTGAGTGATCGCAATGCCTTACCGTAAGAAGAAAAGGACGGGCAGTTCTGCAGAGGCGTCTGCGGTTATCTCCACTCGCTTCAGCGATGGGAAGAACGGCTTCGGTCTTCCATGCAGGTTGAGTAACTCGATGAACCATAGCGTTGGCATCCTAACGGTCGTTGCATTGCGAACTTGGATGGACTTCACGCGCTTCGCGTAGCTATTGAACACCTTCCAGTCGTCCGCGCCCGAGTAGTGATAGTCCTAGACGATAAAAAGATGAAGTCAGTAAATCAATCATGATTACTCTACGCTCCCTGAGAGGGATAATGGCGAAAGGCGTACCCCTATGCCGTTATACGGGGTGCTGAACCAGGGTAAGAGCTTGAGCACGGGCTCTAATGTTGGCATGGACTCCCAAAGCATATCCGCAGCGCAGTCGAAAAACGATCGATTGACTGCGAGAAGCGGTATCAACTCCTTTCTCCAACTATCGGTTTCTTCCTGCTTGCCGAGCGGATCCTTCAGGTTAAGTAGGATGGCCGGTAGGAGATCCTGACTGTCGCACACTTTCTGCGAAGCGAGAGACATGATTCTTCCAGAGCACAGTCTGCGGCAGGTCCGACTGGGTTAGGGAAGAAAGGTCCGTATCGCTTATCGCCGCTCCCCTCTCGTTTGTATAGCAATTCTCTACATCTTCAATACGTAGCGAACGCACGTGCCCTCCCTCGTGCTCAACTGAAAATGGTATGAATTCGGAGGCCCAAAGGGCGCCCGCAGCACGACGAGGATACATTGAACCTGTTTGCTCAACCTGTGGGCTGTGAGCGTTGAGGTTGTGGTTCGGGGGGACTCTGGGGCAAAGTGCTGGGGCCGCTGATTCGATCAAAACGCTTTTCTCCAACTTTCCACATCGACCGACATCGATGCAGAGGCATGAGCTCCAGCATGTCCCGGTTCTCCTTCAGCGGCTTGATTTCGGGTCTGTTTTCAGAGACATAGGCCTGACAGACACTTCGACGCCATTAGAATCGGATGAGGCCTCGAGGCAGACACGTGTCTTATCAATGGGCGCCTAATCCGCTGCAACTTCGCTCTCGGGCCCAGTTCTTCCCTTTGCTTCATTCCGCGGCTCACCAAGAAGCAGCTATACGTGATACGACGATGGACGGGGTGAACGACCCGTACAACGGCTCTAGCCCTGCTCGTGAAGACGATGTCACACCCGAATCAAGTAAGTGGTTCATCTACCCTCAACCCTGGATGACTTCCGATGGATTGACTGCAGATAGGTCTGGCGATACACCGATCATCAGAGGAGGGCCCTTGCAAGAAGTGCTGTCCAGTCAAGACATTGTACCCCAGATTATCATGCAATTGAAAGAATTGGTGGGGGATGATGAGTCGAGGAAGGCGGTTGCGCCGTTGCTTGTTATTAACAAGGCTTTCTTCCATGGCGGCATTGGAGTGCTTTGGCGCACCATGGACAGTCTCCTTCCTGTCTTGAAACTACTCCCATGGTCCTCAGGATCCTCATACAACGGAATCGGCGTAAGTTCTCGTCACCGACCCCGAGTAAGGCTGACATAGGACTCGTCTATAGGCCTACAAGTATACGGGAGCCAAAGACTGGGAGCTTTTCAACTTTTATTCTGCCCATATTCGCAGTTTTACCCTCGTCCCCAGCTTGTCCTCGGGCGTGGATATCGCCCCACATCTGATATTGGAGTTAGTGACGCTGCACGGTCGACCAGACCCCTTTTTCCCTCAGCTCCAGCATATCACGGTTGATGCTGCAGGGCATGCCTACCTACCGTTGCTCTTCTTATTCGTCACGCCTTCTCTTCGATCAGCCGACCGACCTCTTCCCTTCGCTTCGCTGTCCGATGCCGGGCGTAACCGATTCACTACCATCGATGTGGCTTCCATCACCACCTGCGGACCTACCGGTTTTCTTAATAAAAGGCGCCCGGCCCCGGCCGGGGCTGCACCACCTTGCTTCAGCAAGCATTGATTCATTGTGCTGAGGACATAACAGACGACGTAGTGACCCATGGCGTTTAAGGTACAGAGAAAGAGACCAATCGAGCTGAACGGATACCCCGCTAAACAGCTACAACTCGAACCATGGTAGGCGAAGGAGTAGTCGCAATGGCACTCGAATCCGGAGTATTGCCGTCAAGGCTCAACGGATTGAATCCAGCGCTCGCTCGCTGACGCACGCCTGCGGCGTGCTCGCGCTCGCTCGCCTAAGAAGATGAGG
>JANDKE010000359.1:0-26818 GCA_027627275.1 Coprinellus aureogranulatus
GAAGGCTTCGCCCGCCAAGCGCAAAGGCGCG
The DNA here is from genome assembly GCA_027627275.1 of Coprinellus aureogranulatus. NCBI lineage: Eukaryota > Fungi > Basidiomycota > Agaricomycetes > Agaricales > Psathyrellaceae > Coprinellus > Coprinellus aureogranulatus. The sequence goes on from JANDKE010000359.1 coordinate 32, forward strand.
GGAGGCCGCCGAAGAAACCCAAGAATGCTGACGCCGAGGAGGAGCCCATGTCGGATTTCCCGGTTGTGGTCACAACCTACGATATCATCATCAGGGACAGAGTGCACCTATCGAAGTATAACTGGGGTTACATTGTCGTCGACGAAGGCCACCGGCTGAAGAACTTGGACTGCAAGCTCATGAAGGAGATCAAGCAGTACCACAGTGCAGGACGTATGATCTTGACCGGCACTCCCCTTCATGTACGCTCAATCTTGCGTCGTCAATCCTGACTCCCGCTGACGAGTTTCAGAACAACCTTGCAGAGCTTTGGTCGCTATTGAACTTCATTCTCCCCGACATCTTTGACGACATTGACGCGTTCCAGGAACTGTGAGCACTTGCCTAGATTCGCCAGGCATTTCCTGACCCTAATTACAGATTTAACCTCCCCCAGCTGCAGCAAACGCTGCCGGCTGGCCAAGCCCAAGAAATCATTACAACCCTCCACGGCATCTTGAAGCCATTCCTGCTTCGGCGCCTGAAGGTTGACGTTGAGATGAACCTCCCGCCAAAGAAGGAATACGTGCTATACGCACCGCTGAGCATCCGGCAACGCGAAGCGTACAACCGCGTACTCGAGGGCAATCTGCGTGCATGGCTCATCGAGGGCGGAACGTCCGCTGAAAGCGAGAATAAAAAAGCGGGTGAAGCTGGGCCGAGTACTTTACCCCCGCGTGCAGAGGAAGAAGAGGAAGAAGACAACCAGCCGAAACGAACCTTAAGACGGAGAAAGGGCAAGAAGTTCTATGATGTTGATGGCGATGACGATGAATACTTCGACAAGCTCGAGCGAGGAGAAGTCGACGAGAGAGGCTATAAACGCAAGTTCACACGCGAAGAGCAAGAAGCAGAGCAGCTTCGGGCAGTATTGGAGCATCAAGCGCGCCAGAAAGGTAAGTCGCCTCCCTCAAAAGTGGTCTGGCCGACGTTGCTGAAGCGCCGTTTCAGTGAAGCAGGTCAATAACATGAAGCTCCAGAATACGGTGATGCAGCTGCGGAAAGTTTGCTCCCACCCTTTCCTTTTCGACTGGCCGATAGACAAGAAGACGCTTCAGCCCGTGCTTGGCGAGGAGCTTGTCAACGCCAGTGGAAAGATGATGGTGCTTGACCGCCTACTGCGAGAGCTGTTCCGTCGCAAACATAAAGTCCTTATCTTCAGTCAGTTCACGACGATGTTGGACATCATCGAGGTTAGTACTCTTGGCTTTCACATCCGCTTGATTCAAGGGCTCATATCCAAATTAGGATTGGGCAGTCGATTTCATGGGATGGAATATCTGTCGCATCGATGGCAAATGCAGTCCTATGGAACGTAAGGCTCAGATGGATCGTTTCCAGACTGCTGGGGATGCACCAGATGCTCCTCGCCTCTTCCTTTTGAGCACGCGAGCCGGTGGTTTGGGTATCAATCTCGTGGCAGCGGATACGGTTATCTTTTACGACCAAGACTGGGTGCGTGATCTCATTTCGTCCCCACGAGAATATCACTCTAATCACCATTTGTATTCAGAACCCGCAAGTCGACGCCCAAGCGCAAGATCGAGCTCATCGTATCGGCCAGACCAAGCCTGTTCTTATCTTCAGGTTGCTTAGCGCGCACACTGTTGAGACCAAGGTCATGCAGCGTGCGACGGAGAAGAAGAAGCTTGAGGCTCTTGTTATCGCTAAAGGTTTGTTTGCCTCACTGTCAAATGCAAACTCCAGGACTGACATCGACCTCAGGTAAATTCAGGAAGCCTGGTGCGGCCGCTACGACGACCAAGCGCGAAACTGTGGCAGAAATGGCTGCCAACCTCCTCCGGCTAGAAGGCGAGAAAATCGAAGTCGTGCCCAATACAAAAGAGGGCAAAGCAAGTGTACTAAGCGACGAGGATTTGGACATGCTTCTTGATCGCAGCCCCGAAGTTTTTGCGGATCGTGGCAAGGGCTGGACGCACAATACGTCCAAGGTCGCAGATATTGCAGAGTCGGAGTCCCCCTCCCCGTCGAGCACGCCCAACAAGAAGACCCGTGGCGCGAAGACGTCAGCAGCGAAAGGGACAAGGGCGGCGTTTGCGGTGTACGAAGGTCCTGTGGATGGAGGGGATGACGCTCTTGCCCAGATGTTTGGCGAAGACATTAATGCGGGCGACGAGGAGTAACCATAATGGTGATCTACGTTGCCCGGTGCCACCCTTACGATCATATCTCGCCTTCGTTGTATTTTTATCTGCTACTTATTCATTTATACCCCTAGGGCCTTGTAACACTCTTATAGACCGTGCGTAGCCGTTGCATAGGGAATCTATTCGGATCTTCGACTGCACTTAATTGGGTCTTCGACCCTCCTTCGGCCGCATGGTAAGGACCTCGGTATGTGTTGACAATCCTGTTTGGCAGCGACTCTGATCGAAACCGAGGAGACAAATGCGTCCCTTGCTGTGTTTTGCCGTAAACCAAACGGACTCCTGACGCCCTTTCTCCGGGTTGAGCCACTTTAGTTGCGCGTATGCCTCTTGGGATTTGTCCCCATGGCATGCGGCAAAAACTCACGAGAAAGGCGTAGACCCCGCTTTGATATATGTAGGGTACCTGGATCTTCGCATTCACTCCTGTCTTTCCCTTGCGCCTCATCGTCCTTTCCGAACTTGCCAGACTACTGATCCCAAATGACGAACTATATGTTGGGGGTAATGCTCAAAGGTAACCTGATGGATGGCCGGCCTTCGAGGATGAAGGGATGTGGTGATTACACAGGTCTCGTTATCCCTCCTTGTGGGGAGTTCGCCTCGAAGCACTCATCCATCGAGCCCCCACCATGGATGCCAGCTCAAACGGACTTTGGCTTTTCCAAAAGACTGTCGTGCGTGCAATCTGCTCCTTTGCATTACCAGTCCTCACTCCTGGCCTACAGATTACACAGGGAGATCGAACACTTCATGGCTTATATGAAGCCCACCAACGAGGAAGTGTCCCTACGCAAGGACCTCGTCACCCGGTTTACGAAGTTGGTCAAGAGATTGGCTCCTGGAGCAACACTACAGGTTGTCGGCTCGTCATCTACCGGCCTTTACTTTCCAACCTCCGACATCGAGATGGTCATCACATTTTCTAGTCGCTCGGCTTCGAAAAACATTCGACCTGCGTTGGCTATCCTCGAAGACCAAATAAGAAACTCAAGGTTCTCAAGCCATGCCGAGTCCGCCCTGCAGGGTGCCGTGCCTGTCCTGAGGATCACAGACGCGGCGACGGGGATTGAAGTTGTGTTGAAGGGGTCAGACGAGCGGAGTATCAGGTCGAGGGATGTGATGAGAGCGTGGATCGGAGGGGACGACGCAGAAGTCATCAGGAGCTTGGTCATGATTCTCAAACTATTCCTGTCAATACGGCGGTTGGGGACGTCGTATACAGGCGGTATCGATTCCGATTTGTTGGTGTGGATGGTGGTGGCGTATGTGAAGCTTGAGATGAGGAAGCCTTGGGCAAACACGCCAGTGGGCGGGAGGACCAGGTTGAATTCGCAGCTGTCCAACTCCACGGGAAGCTCAGCTGATGGAGGAGATTCGGTGGATTTGGGTCAGGCACTCCTTGGGTTCCTGAAGTTCTATGGGCAAGCCTTCGACTACAACGGCAGAGCAATTATCTTCACGTCGACAAGCGTATGCTGTCCGCTAAAACCGTCTATGTTGGGTTCAGAAGCTTTCTCGCCATACCGACCCGAGCAGGAGTATCTGCTGTGTTTGACAGACCCTGCGGATTCTACAGTCGACATAGGAGCGAAAGCTTACTCGATAAAGCACGTACGGGAGACGTTTCGGGACGCGTATGTGTCTGTGTTGGCTCTGGTGGAGGGTTCGGCGACAAGGGACGAGCTTGTGCGGGCAAGATTTGAGGGCGTTCTTGGGAGCTGTTTGGGAGGTAACTATGGGAGGTTCACGACGAAGCGGAGGAGGATCATCAAGAGGTGGAGGTCGTTACCTCAAAACGCGCTGCCATTCGACCGAATGTGAAAACCTGCTCCACAACAGGGCCACGCAGTATAAGCAATAATCCAGTAGTTGTACATGTACCCAGATTCATAATTCAGCACAACCACAGATTCAAACATCGAGCTCAAACTTTACCAGCGCCGTCGTACCCACATCCTTCCCCTTCTTATTCATGAGTCTCACGATAAGCCACTCTCCCAGAACCAGCCTTTCAATCGGCGAACAGAACGTCGATATCCTATCATCCTTGCCGAATTCGTCTTCATAGATGAGCAGCCTAATGAAGGCCAATTCATCCCGGACGTACTCCCATTCCCATGTCTCATGCCATACACCGTCGGCACCGAGCTCGGGATCGTGTTCGACTTTAATTGTTTTGGACTTCCAGCGTAAGATGACTTCTTCGAGAGAAGTTGTCTTTGATGTGATACTAGAGGAGGCGTCGTCGGTTTGGAAAGGTGTCTCGACTTCGCGGTGGTAGAAGAGCTCGGACTTGACGTATGTGTTGAACGACTTTCCCCTTCGTCCATTGGGTTCAGGGACTGCGAGACTATCAGCGAACCAAGCATTCGGCGAGTATAAATGCAACTCACTTGAGCTGACGCCGACAAGATGTCCCCTGAGCTTGACCTTCTGCTGAGGAGCTGGTTGAGCATTCACGCCCTCTTGGAAGTCCAAGTCTCGCTTCTTCCGCATATGCTCCGGCTTGAGCACCCAACCAGGGGTCCCTACGAATANCNNNTCGNTNATCTGCATAACCCTCGGTCGGTACTTCTGCCAATTGAGAGAGACAACATTGTGATCCACTCCGNCNAAACTTGGATGGGTCGAGGTTGGATGACCTGATACGCGTCCCGCGAGGAAANATGCGCCGCATGTGGTGCGACGAGTGGTGAATNNGCGAGGCGAGAGGAGATGGGAGGTGGAGAAGATGTTGGTGGGGATGCTCACGCTGAGCGTGTTTGTGNGAATTGTGGTGTTCTTCGACAGAAGAGAGGAGGCGTGCGCAAGCGGATTCGGAGATGTTGATAAGGACGTGACGAGGNTCATCGTACTCTAAACGATATGGTCAAGTCGATGANAAGCTTCGAACANGAGACACTCACTCTTCGCAAGCCAACCTTTCGCAGGCTTGACACTCCGCGCATAGTAGCCCAAGCTCGCCAGCTCGTCAGAGATTTTGGGCTTCTGTTCGGGAGCCTGTCCTTCCTCGCCCTCGGGCTTCGACTTCTTCCGACCAAATGGCCATCTGAATGACGACTTCGCCTCTCCATCGTCNCCAAAGTAGTCGCCTTCAGACTCAGATTCCTCGGACTCTGAGCTGCTGCTCGATGACGANGATGAATCCCTTGAAGCAAAGAAATCAGACCACTTGCGTGTAGGCTTAGCGGGGACGCCCGAGTCTTCCTCTGGCGCGGGGCGGTTGAGGATNGCTGGAGGATAATACTCCACCATCACAACGATGCGCCCGGCAAGATCTCTTGGCGTGACCCAATCGTCATCGATNCCTTCGATGGGTCCTTNGACGAGTCGGTCTCCCCAGATTTCCTTCATGGTACNTGCGAGCTCCGCCTGTTGNTCATAGGGGACNTGNCATTCCAGTGATACCAGCACGGGAAATTCGAGCTGGCTCTCGACGCCGGCTTCGTATGGACCGTATGTGTCCTCGATGTAGGAGCCAATGGCTCGACATACGTCCGAGAACGGCACGCTGACAGAAAGGGTGTAGCCGTGCGTGACAATAGGGCCAGACTTAGATGGCCAGACATCAATCTCTACTCTACCGTTAGTTGGCATCCCTGAATAAGAGGGAGTACTTACCGACGCAGCGGCATCCGCGACTTAGAACGTGTGTGTAGCAACCCGCCGACGATTTGCCCAGAATCTGGGCGGCGAGAAGGTAAGTATTATGAGATGACCTTACAAATGGGTTTCAACAATCTTTCAACGTTGCGCGCTCGGTGGAACTCACGAAATGAAGTAGTCGGTTAGTGGGTACGAATTATCAGTCGTCGCCTCTCTGAGCGCTGGTTTCCTCAGAATGGCATCAATATCCTAGGCTGGTCAGTGGAAAGTCCATCGTATTTTGAGCTTTGCCGTACCTCGCCATTTTCATTCAAAAAGGTCTCTATATCCGGGCTCAGTCGTGGCAGAGGGCTCTCAGGAGGATGGAGGTTATGCTCCGTGTGGATGTCGAAGACGTGAAGCTTGTCTTGCAACGAGAGACCATCCAAATCATCTTGAACTTGGTCCAAATCCGAGGCCATCATTCACGAGGGTGGTGGGCTTGTATCTGAAGGTTCGATGGGAGGTCGTGAAAGTGATCGAAGAGGATCAGCGTTCCAGTTCGAAACAAGCGCCCATTTCGGCTATCTCCGACAGCGACACGTGGCTTGTGGGTGCCAACTGAGGCCAACTGTCACTGTCAGCTCAGCATTGAACATCGCTTTCAACTGGACTACGTCGTTGCCCACCCCACCAAGCGGCTTCGTTTTTCTATCCTCCTCGCTCATGGCCATCGAAGCCTGCCGAACCTNGCCCCACACCACTCATGGGCGTTACCAGGAATGGAGCGTTACCCCNTNAATGATGTCACAAACGATCCTGTTCCACTCCAGNGNAGCGAGGAGAGGGTATAAAAGCCATGTCTTAGCGGAACATGGCTCCTCAGATTATTATTCGAAGCCCANAACCCACCCAACTCATAACTTACGACGATGCAAGCAGCAGCTAACGCCGCGCAAGGTGTACGTCTCATTTCTACGGTACCTAGTAAATCAATGACACTCAGCTAACCTATCCCTTTTCAAGTATCTTGGCCCNCTTCCCACTGAGACACACGCAGAGTCTGAACATGCTGGTGGGACTATGAAGGCCTGCGCTTGGTTCGGGAATGAAGATGTTCGAATCATCGACGNACCCATCCCCGCTGTTACAGAACCGGACGATGTTATCGTCAAGGTCACTGCGTCGACTGTNTGTGGAAGTGACCTGCATTTGTACGTTCGNTCAGTTATNGCGGGAGTGTAGGCTTACAGNACAACAGGTACCATGGCGAGATCATGACGATGCAGAAGGGTGACATTCTTGGCCATGAATTCATGGGTATNGTCGACAAGGTTGGACCAAACGTCAGGAACCTCACCCCAGGGCAGAGAGTAGTCGCATCATTCCAAATCGCCTGCGGAGAGTGCGAGTTTTGCCAGAAGAAGCTATCTTCAATGTGTGATCGAACGAACGACTCTTCGTAAGTTACCAACTCTTGTGTTGGCGCAGCTCGATCTCACGTTTGGACTTTGTAGACTTCAGAAGGCGATGTANGGAACCAGAGATGCNGGTTTCTTCGGCTATTCCCACTTCACCGGCGGTTATGCAGGTGGTCAAGCAGAGTATGTTCGAGTGCCTAAAGGTACGCCGTCCATATCCNCNTNTCCGTGTTANCATTGNNNGACATCACTTNCTTAGGNAACGTCAACCTTCTNCCCGTACCNGATAACGTCCCAGACGAGCAGGCTCTGTACTTAAGCGACATTCTGCCCACCAGCTATCACGCCGTTGTTGATACGGGAGTCAACGAGGGTGACACTGTTGCCGTCTGGGGACTTGGCCCCATTGGTATGCTCGTCGCGTACTGGGCTAAGTTCAAGGGCGCTTCTCGTGTTATCGGTATCGACCAAGTTCCCCAGCGACTTGTGTTTGCGCAAGAGAAGCTCGGCGTCGAAACTATCAACTTCTCCCAACACAAGGATGTACCAAAGCGTNTCAGGGAACTCGTTGGAGACAAGGGAGTTCGACGTCTGCATTGACGCTGGTACCTTCCACGAACCTAAGACTTTGGGNCACAAGGTNCAGAAGTTCTTGATGCTCGAGACNGANGTGCCTGAGACTATCAACGAGATGCTGCTCGCTGTGCGCAAGATGGGCCGCGTTGGTCTCATTGCCGCCTATGCTGGCTANGCCAACCAGGTCAACGTTGGTGCTTTGATGGAGAAAGGTGTTCGGTATGTCATTCCTGCGGTCATTCTGAGGCNNATATNCTCACTCGATATTCGCAGCCTCATTGGTAANGGACAAGCTCCTGTTCACAAGTACTGGCATGAAATCATGCAATACATCCAGGACGGCAAGGTCGACACTAGCTTGTACGTATCTTCGGTTCACATTTTCATGGAGCATTGGTTCTGATCCGCCTTTCATAGCGTCGTGACGCATCGCGTGCCCTTGGATGACATGCCTGCCTTGTACNCCGCCTTCGATAAACGAGTCGCCGGCGTTGAGAAGGTCATTGTTGATACTAAGTTCACCCCGACACACGGTGTGCGGGGTAAGGGATGCCCTCCCCTGACGCGTGTTAGCGAGTGGGAATCGTCACAGTCGTCGAAGCCCCAGGTCAATCTCAATTGAGTGGCCGTGGTGAAGGAAGATTGAATCACTGTAATTTTACCTCTGTAACATATCAGCCGAATCGCATTTCGCTTCGTAGTCAATCCAAAGACTTCCGGACGTTTCGAATCCGCCTATGTACTCTACNAGACCTCGTTCTGGTTCCTCTGCCAGATAAACTTTGAAGGTAGGTGCTTCTACTCNGCAGTTCTCAAANCCGCCTTCTTTCCGAGGATACAGCCAGCGAATTTGCTTTAGGGNAGCACTATCCAAAGTCCGAAAAGCTGTAAAAGCGGTGGTCAGAAGCGGGAATCACTGATTCATTCACTCTTGCCCTCCTCCCCCGCTCAGACACCAACTACGCAGTTTAGTAGTGTCCAAGCGGAAGACGATGACAAGCACCTANATTGGGGAGATGCTCAAGAATAACATGATGAGTGGCCGTCCCTCCCGGATGAAGGGTTTCAGCGACTACACCGGGATGGTAGTCCCTCCTTGTGGAAAATTCGTGCAAAGCACCCGCTCCGACGAGCAACAGCCATGGATTCCAACAAGTCTCTCNCTCCAACATCTATCGTGAGCGGCATTTTCAATCGTATCTTTCTTTCGAGTCGTTGACGAAAGGGTGACTGATATCGCATAGGCTGAACGACGAGATAAGCCTCTTCGTCGAATACATGACGCCCACGAGGGAGGAATCAGCCCTCCGAGCGGACCTAGTGGCCAGGTTCACCGCACTCATCAAGAGTACTGGCACCAGCGGCCACCGTCACTCCCTTTGGTTCCTACATCACTGGGCTATATTTCCCCACTTCCGACATCGACATGGTCGTCTCATTTGGGACGCTTGCTTATCTCAATAAGGCAGAACTTGCGCGCCTCGAGTACCAGATTAAGGCCTCAGGATTCTCTAGCAAGATCCAATCGGTCCTCCAGGCCTCTACCCCGCTGCTCCGCATCACAGACGCAAAGACTGGCCTCGACATCGACTTAACGGCGGACAATGTCAATGGCCACGGGAAATGGTCTACAGAGGCTGTCTCGTCGTGGGTGGGGCAAAGCGACCAATCCTTGATCAAGAGTTTGGTCTTGGTCTTGAAGATGTTCCTGTCCGTCCGCAGACTTGGGACTACGTTNACCGGAGGGATCAACTCATATGTTTTGGTGTGGATGGTGGTGGCTTACGTGAAGCTNGGACTTCCGANATCTCAAGGCAGCAGGGGTAGGGANGAATCTATTGATGACATCGTTACGGGAATGACTTCCCTCTCNATGCCTAGCGATAATCCTGACCCTGCTGCTGGGATGTCAAGCGGCANGTCTCCATCCGCNGCATCTGTTGATGTGGGCGAAGCGCTGCTGGGGTTCTTGCGCTTTTATGGCCAAGATTTCGATTACGCCAGAAGTTCCATTCGATTTTCGGCAGGAAGTGTGCAACTCGGACGGAAGTCGTCCCAGTTATTCCCCATCTCTTCTAGTCGTCGTCACATATTCACAGAGCCCAGGTATCTGCTGCACATCATAGACCCNGCTGACGCGACTATCAACATGGGGTTGAAGGCCTACGGTATAAAGCACGTACGCGAAACATTCAGGAGCGCTTACGTTGAGNTCTCGGCCATTTCAGGCTCCACCGCCTCGCGGACTACGGNTATGCACGGCACCACCNAGTCTGAGGGAGCGCTTGGGCGTTTCTTGGGAGGGAATTTCTCACATTTTGTCTCTGAGAGNAGGAGGATTGCGGGAACGTGGAAGGGTCNCTCTTAGTTTTCATNCCCNCNNGTCAANNTNATNNTNATCCTCGGTCAATATCTACCCTTATTGANTTTTGAATGGAATTTCAGGACGGGCGCTTAGCGCTNAATGATCGGGCCGAGGCTGTGACTGTGACCGACGCGTGACGACGGTGCCGGAGACGGTTGACGCGCCTCAATTCGGACCTTTCTTTCATTCGCCCAGTCACCATCCCATACNGGGTCGTACANTCCTCTCTTAGCCATTCTACCNGTNATCTTCATGAACACACGGTGAANNGCGGTGTCNACGACGAGCGCCAAGGGCTGGAGAGGAGTTGAAGTTGGAACATTGGTGAATTGTGGCTNGANGCCTCCGAANGCCCCAAGACTCTCTGAAGNGANTGACTCATANGNTGTAGCAGGTCGCCCATGGCGTCGAATAATATCAAGGCNATCGANAAAGCNTCTGTCCACCGGATTACGTCTGGACAAGTAGTTGTCGACCTNCAAACAGCGGTGAAGGAGCTCGTGGAGAATAGCCTCGATGCTGGGGCCACCAATATAGGTACTTNNGCGTCCAATCACGCGTCTATACGGNTTTCTGACAAGCNGNCAGANATCAGGTTTAGAAACTATGGCCTCAAGTCAGTAGAAGTGATCGACAATGGCTCAGGGATCGGCGAAGAGGACTTCGAAAGCATAGGTCCGCCCACTTTGANCCACTTGTCGGCACTCATNACTCAATAGCAATNTAGCTTTGAAGCACCACACCTCCAAGTTAGANAGCTACGAAGATCTTAACACTGTNGAAACGTTTGGTTTCCGCGGAGAAGCTCTGTCATCGNTATGCGCCCTGTGCGAGAAAGTGTCAGTGACTACGGCGACACGAGAGACCAGTCCGAAAGGGACTTGCTTGGAGATGCTCAANACNGGAGAAGTAGGNTCTCGTAGTGTGGTTGCAAGGCAGGTGTGCGAACATGGAGCTGCAGTGTGTGCTTGAATCCTAACCGTTCGCAGAAAGGAACAACGGTCACTATTCTAAACNTGTTCGCNCCTCTTCCAGTCCGACGCAAGGAATTCGAGCGCAATTTGAAGAGAGANTTCGGNAAAGCTCTAAACTTGCTNCACGCCTACGCACTGGTCCCTTGCGCTTCCGAGCCTGCTGTGCGGTTGTCNGTGGCGAACTTTACGGAGAAAGGGTGAGAGTAGTGGAGCTTAGACTGTAGGATGACGGTATACTCACCTTTCCTCGGCCGCGCCTCAGGCAGAAGTCCGTGCAGCTTCAGACCGCGGCCACGCCGTCCATAAGGGTAGCGGTCACCGCCCTCTGGGGTTCGAAAGCTTTGGACAATGTTGTCGACTTGGACATCGCCTTTGACGTTGAAGTCGAGAAGNCAGTTGCCCGCCGTCTTCAGCTGTAAGTCTNNGTTCATCTACNGNTTGCACAGGATGTGACGGACNCANNCAGNNTGAATCAAGATNTACCNAACTCGACTAGGNTNGAGGTNAAGGGCCTCGTGTCNAAGTTCGCAGTTGGGTGCGGGAGAGCCAACATGGAGAGGCAATTCTTTTATGTCAATGGTCGCCCCTGCAANTTGCCCAAAGTGCAAAAGGCATTCAACGAGGTTTACAAGACCTTCAACATGAATCAATCTCCTNTCATAATCGCAAATTTCATTATCCCAACGGGTAAGATGCCTTGCTCTGGACGCTGTTTCAGGCAACAGCTGATTTTCTTCAGGTTCTTGCGACGTGAACGTCAGCCCTGATAAGCGTACCATCCTCGTACATAACGAAGGCAATCTCATTTCAGCTCTGAAGGTGCGCTGCTTTTCAGCTTAATCGTACGNCCGCATTGACTTATAGCGACAAGGGCGCTTTGGAGTCCCATTTCTCCCCTTCCAGGTCCACTTTTGACCTCATGGAGAAGCAGACTCTCACTCAGTCTGTGTTAACCCCCGCAATTAGCTCGCGACAGGGCTCTGATCACCGAGCCTCCATCACGGAGAACTCGGACCTTGGGGAACAGGAAACAGACGAAACAAATGATAGATCTCCGGTACCTGTCCCTCGCAATCCTCCGCAATTACCGTCGCCACCCTCTGTGCCTGCAGAGGTTAATCTACTCGATCCCAAGCGCCAAAAGTCGGACGCGATGGATGTAGAAGACGCGTCAAGGACGACGCCTGTACGTACGCGAGCNTCATCTTCGTCCGCATTACCCACTGTCTCGCCCAGAGACCAAGACATCATANTTGATACCACGAAGTCTAGATGGGCAGCAATTTCGACAGCGTCTTCNAGCCGTGCACAATCCTCCTCTATTGGCCCACCATCACCTGGAACCACTCCCACATCGCCCAATCCTCNGTCNCCTCCACTTCCGCCGAGAGAACGTAATGTCCAGCTCTCCAAGAAACGTCGGGCCAATGACGAGCCTGATGCAGAGGAGCCGCGTCTCCGTAAGAAGAGGGGCGCCGTCAGAGAANCAGTCCCTCTGAAACTTGCTTCGTTTGCCCTGCCNGGAAGCCAAGTTGTCCAGCCCGCTCTCGAACCGCGACATGAAGTTGCTGAGGATGCCGAATCTTCTCTTCCAGCGTCTCCATCCCAGATTCCTAGCCCAGCAAACCCATGTGACAACGAGATTAATCCGCTGGAGGAGGAGCCGGATCTGGATGAGGGTCACGACGCTGTGGGTCGTGGCCTGGGACAGACTCCCGCCGTGCCTTATCCACCTGTACCAGGAGCAACTTCTGATGCGATCCCAGAAGAGGAGCTTCCACCTGTAGAGATTGTGCGGCATTCCGACACGAGTGATGACATATCTGTGCAATTTAGTCTTGCCAGGATCGTTGCCTCATGGACAAAGCTTCGCGACCCCGTCGCTCAGCCTGGCCACTCCACGGATCCTGCCGTCGCTGACAGCAGTGAGAAGGTTCCCAGTGACGCTGGGGTGCAGAACTCGGAGAATAACGAGAGAGCTGCAGTGGCGCTTTCGCGGATAATTGACAAGACCGATTTCGCCTCCATGGGCGTGATCGGGCAGTTCAACCTCGGGTTCATCATCTGTAGGCGAAGGAAATCGGCCGGAAATGCCTCAGCAAGAATGGACGATTTATTTATCGTGGACCAGCATGCCGCAGACGAGAAGTATAACTTCGAGACTCTCCAACAAACGACAAAGATTCAGTCGCAAAAGTTATTGCGGTTCGTGCTCCTGTGATTTCTGACCACATGCCTAAGGGAACTCATTGACTAAATCAGACCCCGTGCGCTCGAATTGACGGCTGCCGATGAGCTTGTAGCCGCCGATAACTTGCAGATTCTCAAGGACAACGGCTTTGAGGTGCATGTGGTGCCTGACGGCGAAACCTTCGGCACTCGATTGCAATTGACAGCTCAACCCGTCAGCAAGAACACTGTGTTCGACATGAAAGGTATTGAAGACGATCAAAGCCCTCTGGTCCAGGCTGATTGAGGTACCCGTTAGATCTGGAGGAACTCATACACCTATTGCGTGACTCGTCTTCAGGGACGATGGTTAGGTGCTCCAAAGCTCGAGCTATGTTTGCTTCAAGAGCGTGTCGTAAGAGTGTCATGGTTGGCATGGCACTGAACCAATCCCAGATGACGACGGTACGAGTTTCCGACCATCTCTGTTTCGTGTTCTCATCTATATGCTTCCCCGGCGCTGTAGGTTGTGCGGCATATGGGAACTATCGACCAACCGTGGAATTGCCCCCACGGGCGTCCTACGATGCGTCACCTGGCTGATATCGCCAGTGTCGACTCGCTGCCCCTCAAAACCCGCCCTGTTGATTGGGCCTCTTTTGACTAATTATCTCTGTCTCGCTTTGCTGGATCTCTCGCATCTGCTAATACAGCTGTCTACATTATCTACGCTTCCAATCCCGCTTTGCATATAACCCGTTATAGGTCTTGTTTATCAGCACTGTTACTCGTATTCACACCTTGGCATTGCTTCGCCACCTTCGACGTCGATCCCACTCCAATGAAGAACCCAGGGAAGCGACATTGCTCAATCAGTTCCTGGAAGAAGAGACGAGGTCTTATCCTCTGACAGCTTGATAACGTCAAAGCACATCGACCTCTTCTTCGTATCACAGAACAATCTTCTCTTGCAGAAAGCGTAGTCGACGGGTACCCACGGTTCAGACGTATTCGAATTCGGTTTGCGCAGGCATTACCCGCGACCCTCGAATTCGTATCTCCCGTCCGACGGTATGTATCCCAAACTTCCTGTGCCAGCTTTCTCACCAACTACTCGAAACAGCAACCAAGGACTTCTCTATAGACACTTCCACGGGATTTGTAACCCCACAACCCGTATACCAAACGGTGCTCCCCAGTCTCACGAACACAGAAGGAGCATTCTGGGAGGACTTCCGTAACCGATAGACCGCCGACGACTCTTCTCCGACGCTTCTTCGCGGTATTTTAGGACACGCTGAGTCGAGCATGCTACCCAAACCTGCTGGACGTGTTCGGATTCCTGCTGTGCGGCAGATGACAGGTAAAATCTTGGCCATTGCTTTCGGGCGCTGGCAGGAACAGGATTGAGTACTTTGCCGCAGCAGATACTCTATGAGCTTAACGGTTCTCGGAAATGAAATGTTCAATTTAGCTTCGGCGGCCAGAGGCCAGGTTTCCGACGGTTGGCTTTCACCCTCACTAAGCTTTACAATTGAATTGCCTGCTTCAAGCTCCGGTCAATTTCTTACCTACACACTCGCGCTATTCAAGTACCTGATCAATCGTTTTGGTTCAGGTTTCCGGTTGGGACTGGCGACATCCCGAACAATTCACCGACCCATGGGAACGCATGATACGACCCTCTCAATATCAAGTTTCAATCTGAGCGCAATTATATTGACTGCATACAAACCGCACGCACACATAACGATAATGCGCGATTCGAGCGCCCCAATGAAGTGACACTACGGCCAAGGTCTGTTGCAATTCACCCGGCCAGGCGGAGGTATATGTGCTAGCGCTTCCGGTATGTCGTGCGGAATGCGGAACCTCTCGTATTCATGAAAACATTCGAGGACATCCGGTTCACTTTCCAAGGCAGGCCCGACTCATTAACCCGCCCATTGAGGGCATACCGCTTTTGTTTGAGGCACTCTCTTGACCGCCCAGGTACTTCTGCAGCTCCAAGGGGCGAGGGAGGGCTGGGTTTGAGGCATCACCGAGCTTGACCAATCGGGAAAGGCTGTCCCTTGCCGACGCTGGCAAGGGGTTCCGGGTGCAGTCGCGGAGCCTATGCCCACGTTTGAGTTTGGGTTCAAGATCAGAACGATCGTAATTCCATTTAGCCTTCAGGCCCACCATGTTAGAGAACGCCATTGAAATAACGGTCTTTTGCCGTTCCCCGAACCTGCCTCTTGACGACCAACATCCTCGCGAAGCCCTCCATGCCCCCTGGCCTCTCNCTCGACAGCATGAAGCCCAGAGACAAGACTGCGCAAAAGGATGGCCTACCNTCGAACCCCTTCCTNATGAAACAGTGGAACGGTGCGCGCCCGAACGAGACGGAAGAAGAGACCCAGATTCGNCTNCGGGAACNGCAAGAAGCCCANAAAATATCCAAGCAAATTGATTCAAGTCTGCATGAGGCACGGAAGGCGATGGAGAAGAGGAAGAAGGGCGTNAAAATCNTACTACTNGGTGCGTGCTATGCTTTTTACAGCAGTTCGAAGCGATTCTAAAGGCNTTCCTTGGGANAGGACAATCCGAGTCAGGAAAGGTGCGTCGTGAANATCCTTCAATGGGGCATGNAGNTCATATCTCTTCCCATCTCTTAGAGNTCAGTGCTTCGGAGTGAGTACNCTACGTCCACCTATCNCAGTCNATNCCTGAATTCGTGGTATCGTTCTCGCCGCTGCTGCAGACTTTCAGAGAGCCTTTGCGCCGAAGATATTCGAAAGCGAAAGNCAGCAATGGAAGACTATTATCCAACTGAACATNATCTCGTCGGTACTCCCNGNACATAACGGCTAAGATCCAGACTTATCCCTNGCGACAGGTCCCTCCGGGTAATCATTGAAACACTCGCNATGGACTGGGAGCCCAACAGCGCGTATCCTANTAGAACACCCACGGATTCGTCTGCCGATGGTCCAGCGCGGAAACTGCGCCGGCTTCGGCTAACNCTCTCGCCCCTATTCTTCATCGGCTCCAACGTCCTCAAGCTCATNTCACCAGACTGCAAGGACAACTGCCGCGAAGTNTGCGTGCGAGGTACNGAGTGGAAGGCACTTCTCAAAAGACGCCCACGGGTCTCATCTGTCTCCGACGTTCCTGAACATGGTGGCCTGGCTGCCAGACGAAGGTCGCAATCTGTNGNNAATCAACAGATAGACCCTACCAGTGTGCTTTGTGGTTCCAGGGATGAGATCATCGACTTGTGGGCNGACCCACTTGTGCGGCAAACACTNGAGCGTCACAAGGTCTACCTTGAGCAAATGCCTGGATTGTNCGTTGATCACGCCCTTGTTGAAGCTTGAATCGCCTTGCTAAGCTCACATTCATCT
The DNA here is from genome assembly GCA_027627275.1 of Coprinellus aureogranulatus. NCBI lineage: Eukaryota > Fungi > Basidiomycota > Agaricomycetes > Agaricales > Psathyrellaceae > Coprinellus > Coprinellus aureogranulatus. The sequence continues at coordinate 16,718 of JANDKE010000359.1, forward strand.
AGTTTCATGAACGACATCGCTCGTATAGCGACGATGGATTACGTTCCTACCGACTGTGAGTGGGGAGCCCTAACTTGATGTCAACACAACNCTGAATTCGCCGCACAGCTGACATAGTGCGCGCTCGTATCCGGACGGTGGGCGTNGAGGAGCATCATTTCGTTGTCGAGAAGGGTATGTTTGCGAGTNCATTGTAGATGGTACACATCTTGACCCCATGATCTCTAGGTGTTGAATCCAACGCTGATGTATATATCACTGATGTTGGTGGAAGTCGGAGCCAACGAGCGACATGGGTTCCGTACTTCGATGATGGCGAGTGTACCTACGACAGCACCCTAGAATGCCGGCTGACTATATCCGTAGTCCAAGCCATCGTATTCCTTGCGCCCCTNGCGTTCAACCAAACGCTCGAGGAAGCTGTCCGCGTGAACCGTCTCGTAAGTNNCCCTACCCCACAGGCAGCCTNNAAGTTAACCGGATCGTTTTAGGAGGANAGCATGATGCTTTGGCGGGAAATATGCGCAAGCAAGCTACTGGCNAAAGCGAACCTGATTCTGTTNTTCAACAAAGTGCGTANCTTTCGCATCCTCCTCACTCTTCAAAACCTCACCGGAACCTCCTNAGATGGACGTTCTAAGAGCGACCCTTGCAGCTGGTGTCGAAGTAAAAAGATACGTCCCTACATATGGCGACTTGCCAAACGACGAACAAACCGTCACGAAATGTAAGTTCAGGTTTCTCCGTTCTTGGTGGGGTGATGTTGACCGCCGTTTAAGACTTCAAGGAGAAGTTCAGGACGTACCACGTAAGTTTCGAAGCACTTTCTGTCTACACCTCTCTGATTCCTCACGACAGAAACGAAACTCTCCGCAAGTACGCCCATTCATGTGCTACGAAACTTCCGCTATCGTATGTTCTTCTGCCACTCTCTCTCCGTCCCGGTCCAACTCATCCGCCCTTAGGACATCAGCTCCATGGCTGTCTTGCTGATTGGGGTGCGCGAATCCATCTTACGACAGCACCTGAGAGAGGGAGACATGCTTTAGGTCTCGTNCGGACTTCCAGGCTAGCCTTGGTGATTNTAAACCTCTGTCCCATTCGTCCNTTCATGCCCAGCTATCTCCGCACCTTTNTGGTTACCAGACCNTGTCTGTNCAAAAAATGCCCTTCATACCTANCACCTCGGACCATCTACTGANGCCACGCGACTTGCCATGCTCTTTCTCTGCGCCACAAATCCAGTTACCCCCGTATATCAGNTCACATCTCGTCGATGCCGGGTTAATATTTTCTTNNATCTCATCCGCCTTCGGACTTGGACCATCTCCTCCCCATTGGAATCAAGGTCTCTGTACATGCATACGACANGATTACCCNNNCATCTCATTGTTGTTCTAAATTAATCTTCAACTATCCCCCACACGTGTATTCTACGTCTACTGTATTGTATCTACAATCGCGCGTCGTCTTCCACTATATCGGCGAAACAACACTTTCTATTCAGCTCTTGTTTGTCGTTGGAGGTTTGGGGAAGTGACAGTGCAGTGCGGGGTAATCAGAGCACCGGCAAGTGAGTCCCGAATCACCGTCGGCTGTTCACTGAACCTTGCCTGTGTGGCGTCCCAAGGCCCTTCAACAGCTATCCTACTCCCTCGCAGGTCCTTCTTCCCCTCGAATATGCTGATCATGTTGTGAAAGTGCCATTCTACTGAGTACGAAGCTCGACAAGACTCCGTCCAGGGTGTGGTAGGTTTTTGCATTGGGCGCCTGACGTCACATCCAGTATTTCAAATTAGGGCGCCTAATCCGCGCCGGGACCTGAACGTCCAGATTCGAAAAAATGGAATGTGAAATTCCACGTGGGCTCGCTCCTACGCACGCTGAATGCTCGGCAAACAAGATCTGAATACCCCTCTGCCGTCCAGCACGTTGCAACGGCAAAAGAGGCGCTGGAGATCCGGCTATCGTATCCGGTTTATCAGATACGCGGTCCAACAAAGTACAATGCGCTCCCTGGCGAGCTTGCATTTCTCGCCCTCTCCAGTCGAGGCTTTACTCTATTTGATCACACCTTAGTAGGCATTGTGCTGGGCTATGGTCTCTCTACGTTTCTCCACCCATCGCAACAAAGGGGAACGTCACTCAAACAACGAGAAAGGGCATCCGAGTTGCATCTTCACAGCCCGAATGATGTCGCAGTCCCGAGCGGATAGAGTATCCGATTGGTTGCTGCGAGTCTATAACGACCTTTTGGTCCGTGGGCAGTCATAGGCACCAGTCCTCCAATCGCGCAAGGACCACCTCAGTATGGGTAAGCAGGAGCCCGGCGAAAGGTCACCTCGTTTCTCCCCCTCGTCCAGTGAATAAGTCCTTTTGCGAATATTCCGAACCAACGGGAAGAAGAGAAGGCATGGAGACGTTCAAAAAGAGGGAATACCTCAAAAACTTCAAGAAGGACGACGCGCAGCTGATGTAGAGCACTGGCAGCAATTGAGAAGAGTACGACATATCAGACTGGTTGTAGCTCGTGGTGCATAGCATGGTCGTATAGGCTTTGTAACTCAAAATTCAAACATTACTGTTGAGTAGAACACGTACGTGTCGCGGGCGTTCGTGTGCCCCTCGAGCTGTGGGACCATTCGCTTGTCTGGGACCTAAAGGCAAACTCCCTTTACAGCGCATTCAGCTTCTGACCGCTTTCTGGATTCTCGCGCAACCTGGGACCCACAAGTCCAAGGAGCCATCACCGGTTCTCGACTTCGGTCTTCAAAGAATCGCGTGATGTTTACTAACGTCCTAGCGTTCACATACCGTAAGGTAGAAGGGAAGATAGTACGAGACCGTTGAAAGACCATGGAGGCTAGACTCTAACCCTGATATCAGCCTGGTCCGAGCGCGGAACATACGACTTTCATCTTATCTGATAGCCACGTGAACTGGGCATCACTGCATGCATCAGCATGAGATTCTCTTTATCTGATAATTCTGCGGAACCGTTCGCTCCACTACCGTTCTCCCTTCCAACCTCTCAAGCCCCTCGGGTCTCTTGCCCCAACTCATATAACCATGGGAGGAGGCGTTGCTCCTACTAAACAGACGAAGACCGTAGTTGTCCTGGGTATAGCCTATGGAGGTCTGTGTCATTTCGGCTGGATTTAAACATTGCTTTCTTACCTAGAGTTGCGGACAGGAACGAAGGGAACCCAGGTTCTGGCTGCTGGTCTCCCAGAGGACTGGCGGTTAATTGTGATTGACAGAAATTCGTACGTTCACTCGCAATGACAGGTCCTTCGAGCCTTGTTCTGACTCATTGTTCCCCATGGCAGGCATTCTCACCGTAAGTAACTTGACGTGCTTCTATGGGCGTCTAAAGTGAAGGCATACCTGTTAATAGATGTCTATGTGATGCCGAGGTTTGCTGTTCTCCCTGGACACGAGTACAAGGCCTGTGAGTCACCTCCAGTCAACGATGATGTTCTACTGCTAAACTAGCCTCTTCCAATAGTTGTCCCGTATACCAATGTCTTCTTGGAGGCTGAGAATCCGAAGCCCAACCATATCGTCTTGAAGGCGGAGGTTGTATCCATTAGACCAAACCATATCACAATCTCCCAGGCATTCCCNGANTTGGGGATCCCGTCTACGGANATTGCTTTNGACTATGCTCTCTACGCTCTTGGGGCCAAGATGCCCGCACCAATGGANTTGTGGGGAAAGGATCCCCGNGAGGACGTCAANCCTGGNGACGAGCCTTGGTCNTACCACGGCTTCAAGCCCGAGTCCTGTAAATGGCTTCAAGTGCGGCAGAAGGTCATTGAAGACTCTCCAACTGTGCTTGTCGTCGGCGGTGGCGCTCTTGGAATCCGTCAGTGTCAACTCTATTAGCAGCGACACCCCAGCTGACTCCTCCCACAGAATTCGCTACCGANATCAAAGCTGTGCATCCCGAGAAGAAGGTTACGCTTCTCCATTCGCGGACTCAGCTGTTGCCCCGTTTCGATCAGGCGATGCATGACGAGAGTGAGTGGGCGCCTATCTGCCANACCNGNNCGGGAAGCGCTGATCGATTCGAACCCGGTAGTTCGGAAAACTATGGAATTGCANGGGATTGACCTTATTCTNGGAGAGAGGCTGGACCTCTCNACNGTAGACGAGAAGACGGGCACCGGCAAGTTNGTCAATGCACANGGCCAGNGGATAGTGCGTACCGACAAGGGTNGAGAGATTGCCGCCCATCTCTTGGTGAGCAAAGTTTCATCNCGTATAGCGTGGNCCTGCGTGATTCACNTTTTCACNTCGGAAGCTTCTGTGCACAGGCCAGAAGCCNAACACTGATATGTTGAAGGCTATGGATCCTTCAACCATCAACCCTTCGAATGGNCTGGCCTANGTTCAGCGCACGATGCAGNTAACCAANGGGCCTGTTCCATTTGTTGANCCNTCGACCCTCGCCGCACCNGANCCTTCNTCATCAGAGGCTGCCGAACCCTCAAANCNGTTCACGTACTCAAACATCTTTGTCGTCGGAGACGCCGCTGATGCCTTTGGTGCAATTGCTGCGGGTCACTGCGCCTACTACCAGGTNAGCACATCNAAAGNNTNTTTCCGAAACTCTCTGATGTTCNNTTAGAGTGATCTCGCCGCGAAGAATATNTTGAAGTTGGTGAAGGGATCAGACGAACCGCTGGACCATTATACCCCNGGNCCTCCCGCTATCAAAGTGTCCCTAGGATTGGTGAGCATTNGTCGANNGCATCCTCTTTTCNCCAATCCTGACTGTNCTNCAGACGAAAGGCGTATACCANGTTGGCCCGGATATCGGNGTTAAGAATGACGGTGTCCCCGATTTACAGGCNCCCTTGATCTGGCCTATGTACGGAATCAAGGTAGAGAAGGACGAAGATATGTACCCTTAGAAGGAACTGCTTTGACTTATTTCTAAGTATCAGCGCATGGACCGCTTTTCGTTCCGGACAAACAATCACCGGCGCTCCCCNTGTTTTACTAAATGATTTCCGGGNGCCAATTGGCCCTTGTACTTACTGATNTCACAATACCATNTNTAACTTCTGTANGGCGCGGTCCATAGCCTGAAGNCTCTTTAATGAACGCCCATTGTTGAGTCACAATCGCTAGGCTGATCAGACCGATAACTGCCTCCGGCGTAGTTCGTTTCAAGGAAAGGGGCTGTGTCCCTTTTCCTTTTGTCCCTCGTTCATGTGAACTGCTGGATCAGCACTAAAGTACTNATACGAGTGGGTCCAGCTCTGGGGTGTTAACTGCACGCTTTCACGACGAGGTGAGCCCACAATGCATACCGTTCTACCCCAGATTCCTCCTAACAATCGTCATATGAAGTGTAACGTGGTGTAGCGGCGCCTGTGTGGCACNGAAGAGACGATCCATAGCGCTTCTATCTCNAGCATTGTGACCNTTGNGGTAGCTTCGTGCGGTGGCCCGGTGTCCCTTNCCCTGACATATATAAAGTGCTCGATTCCTCTTCAGGACGNCCCTATATCCCCCCGCGTCACTTCATCATCGTGACNCCGAACACCAATACACGAAGCATTCGCTNGGTCGCGAAGGTTGAACCTTAACCACGACCATTAGAGTACTCTATGGCAGCGNTGGCACCGGGGACGCAGCCTGGAGCCAATCCGTGGTCCGCGATGGGTCCATCTCCTCCACCACAATCACAACCGTATCACCAGGGCATGACGAACGCATACTACGGCTACAACCTGGAGCCCAAGAACCGCGTCGACCTCAGCCGTGAACGACTGATCATCATCCTCAACCACTTCTCCCATCTTGTCGCGGCGGCGTTCGGCAACCGACCGTTGCGGCTCGTAGTCCATGGAGGCGCTTGCATGCTTCTCCATCCAGGCGTGTACGCCCTTTCGCTGGAGCAGCAGCACTACCTACCTCACTTGCCGCATCGGAATAAGACGAGGGATGTAGACATCATTCATCGGTCGTTTGTCACTGAAATGGCTCAGCTGGGCGTCGCCAACGCTTCGGATAAACTCAAGCAATGCATCCTGGCTACTGCACAACATTTCAACCTCGGGGCAGACTGGATGAATAGCGATGCTGACATTGCTTTACCCATGGCTACTGCGTAAGTCCGATTTTTCCCGGCTGTGACGAATGCTGACTCTTGTACAGTCCGAACGGGATCTCATACGACCCCATCTACCACGCTGCTGTTCAGCCCAACAACATCGAGTTGCACACCATATACCACTCGCCGAACGGGATGCTGACGTTGATCAGCGTTACACCCTTCTGGGCGGTCGCCCTGAAGCTTGTTCGTTACTCTCCGCAAGACGCCGCCGACATTTGTCTGTTACTGAGGTGAGTCACTTCGATTCCTGCTCAAGTTAGTGGCGCATGCGAGTCCTGATAGTATGACCGGAAACGCCGAGTTATCCTGAGGCAGAGAGCCGGACTCACTTCCTCTCCGAGAGGACTAGCAGTGCCGGACATGAATGAAAACTTCGCTCGAAACCAATTCACTGATATCCATACAGAAATGGCACAAAGCTTTCCAACACAAATTGGACCACCGACATCCTCCGCGATTGGTTGTACACCAACTGCTGGCCCATGGGGTACCAGCACTACGACATATTGAAGCTGCGCAGCATCAATCAGCGCATCGAGCATGCCCTCCAGACGCTTACCGAGTGGAGCAAGAACGAAAAGGCGCATCCGTTCAACAGGTACCAGAGTGCAATGGCCGCTGCCTTCAGTTCCGTTAACGTCGCACCGACACCTATGCACAATGGCATCACCCCCTTAGTAGCGATGGGCGGAGGAGGCGAGATNGTCGGAGGAGAGAAACCGATGGAAGGAGGGTGGAAGCCGTCNTGGCCGTCGGCATCGGGGCCATGGCACCCCAATAGCGATGAGAAACGNCGTCGGTCACAAAGCCAAAGCGCCAACCCCTCCCCCACGACACCAACTGGCGAGACCGGTCTTCCGTATTANGGCGATCCTTCCGATTTCCGTTTGATTCCCCATAGTCCGGACGCNGCCTCTGCAGCAAGGAAGGCGAAGAAGAAAGCCAAGGCNGAGAAGAAGAGGAGCAAGAGTGCNGGNTCGTCGGCACCTGCTTCATCTACACACCTTTCNCCCCCTCNCCCATACCCTGGCCAACCTATACCGCCCGTTTACGGCTCCCCGTACGACGCAGCCGGGTATCTNTCTGATCGGGAAACGACTGGCCTCGCAAGTCTCCGGGATCTAGCACAGAGTCTTGAGCAGGACGTGGGNCACTTGCTAGCCAACGGGACNCCACCAGCACCGGCGGCGTTCGACTGGAGGTACCCGGAGAAAGTGAAGAAGAGTAAGAGTAAGGACAAGGAGAGGAGGAAGCGGGAGAAAGAGAGGGTGCGCCAGCAAGAGAGGGAGAGGAAGCGCTCGCAGAAGCAAATACCGCCTTGGGATCATGCACCGCCTCCTATTATCCCGTTCGAGGATACCTATGGCTCCTCTGATGACGATGACAGCGACTATGCTAGTAGCAATAGCTCTGAAGATGACACTGTCGACGTCAGCGACCCGAATCCGTATTGGCATCCTCATTTGGCGTACGCGTCGCCACAAAGAAGCCCTCCCAAGCAGCCCTCGCAGAATTGGACTCATGCCCCATCACAATCTGCTCCAGGCCCTCCTCATCAGGCTCAGGCCTACCAAAATCCATCCCAAAGCGCCCAAGCCCCTTTCGTTCCACCAACATATTCCACACATCACCAACCTTCCCAATCTCTCTACGCGCAGCCGAGCCACCCCTCACAGGCCCCATTCGTACCACCGCAACCTCCGCAGCCCTCAAGTTCATCTCACAAGCCCTCTCCACTAAACGTGTCACACACCTGGCACGCATCCTCATACCCTGGTATGCAAGTCGCTGGACCGGCACCAGCGCGATCTATACCCACTGTCCCTCACCAAGGCTTCTCCGCTATACCCTACCACCCTCAAGGACACTATGCTAATCCCTTGAGGGATATCCAGAATCTTGCATCGAATTCGAGGTCCCAACCCCACCAGCCCTCTTCAACCTCTCTGATGGGACCGCAGATGGCACCCCAAGCTCCGCGAAAGGAGGAGAAGACGCCTGAGCCGTTCATCCCTCCCGATATTTATTACGACGACTATCGGTCACGCCGAGTTCAGTATTAACCGCATTTCTATTCAGCAACATGACGACCCCGTAATTCGTCAAGCAATCGTCCTAGCAAATCAATCCCAGTCTCCAGCGACAACATCCCATTCGTAATATTATATCTTCTAATTCTAAGTCATCTGTACAACACTGTCCCTCTTCTCAAAGTTCTTTGCTCACGATATCACATCTCAGTGCCGCAACACGTTATCCCATGCTATCAATTGCTATTCCTCACCACAAATGCCCGCAATCTTGTCTCCTCTTTTTGTACCATACCTCTGGAAGCACAACTAGCAATATCTCTTATCATCGCTTTCAAATTGTATTTATGCCATCATGGACTGTAATGTAGTACTAAATTAGACATTGCTCCCTCTTCAATACATATACTGGCTAACTCGAGCTCGTACTCTCCTTGACATACATGAGATCACTCCGAAGCGTATACTTGTTCCCCTTCGTGACGTCCTCTCCAGAGTGCCAGATACCCGCTTGCTGGAATAAGAGCACTCTTCCCTTCTTGGGTTCCACATCGATATACCGTTCTCCTCGCTGATCTTGTAGTCTGGTAGCCCCTCCTTCCACTTGACTTTCGCCGAGGTAGATCTGAATTGTAAACAGTGATTTGCGCCCATCTGGGAGCTCGACGAAGGTGTCGACGTGCTCTCGGAAGTACTGCCCTTCACCGTACCGGAGGTAGCTCAGGCGCTCGTTCACACTGTCCGAACCGAACTCTGTCAGTAACCGATCGCGATCGATGTGGGAAGTGGCTTTGACCACAACCTACCCAATAAGCTTCCAAGTCGGCCTCTGGTGTTTGTTAATTCTGGCGGCACGCTCCCAATACTCATCCAGTGGCTTGAGCACCGTAATCTCAGGGATATACGGGAGAAGCCTCTGGTAGATCTGGTCTGCGGCAGGCTTGTCGAATCGCAGAATCCTGTCGCTGTTACGGAAGTCTAGATCCATGAACTTATCGTTCGGGCCCAGGCCGAAGTTCAGGTAGGCTTGAGTGAACTCTTTGCCATCGGACTGTGCGAGAGCGATGAGGGCGTCACATTCGTCTGGGGTGAAGACGTCGTCGATAATTTTGGCATAATACCCCGGGTATACATCTGCCAATGGTGTTTTTGACCAATCTAGGACCGGCGCTTCTTGGATATCACTTGAGCGCGTTTCAAGTGCGAGAGCCATGTCCTGTCGACGAGTGGATACTTGGAGGTGAGAGAGAGAAAGAGAGGGAACGATGAGGAAAGTGTGGGCGATGTGTATATGCCGAAGAAGCTCTACTACACCGGGTTTCAAGCTTCAAGGCCTGAGGGGTTCTGAGTCTAGAAACCAATCTACAGTGTGCAGTGATGTAACTGGTATCATCGGAAGCGCTGATCCCTGTGGCAGTGCGCCGTCGCGACAACGGGCGCTAAAATACGAGTCAGGACTTGTCAGTGTACCATTCAACTCATCTGGGGACCTTTGGGTACGCTCGATCTACCGACTGCGCAACGCACCTCTTGCACTGCATTTATCACATCCTCTACCGATAGACCGAACCCCAGACTCATCTTGAGCCGCAAGAAACCCGCAGGACCTCAGCGAAGTCAGCTGACGGACAGGGGCACTGTTGACTCGTGGGCAGCACGGACCACGTCCACAGCTTTCTTCCATACTTAATGCCACGTTCCCCTAACAAAGACGGTATAACTAAGGAAGGCCGCCCACGAAAGAAAGCTAACCCTCTCAGGAGAACTAGTCCGCGAAAGAAGGCTGCCAAACCCAAGGAAGAGAAGATGAAGCTCGCTCTCACCCCTAAGCCTGACCAAACCCCTGCTCCAGTCCTTGACTGGTCGGTTACACCCCCTTCAGTCCAAAAATACTACGAAGGATGCTACGTCAAGATCATCGACGACCTTTTCACCCCGGAG